>JAFIDM010054849.1:0-23044 GCA_023159025.1 Thereuonema tuberculata | reverse complement strand
AAAGCTGAACTGCAGCCATTGATGCTGCAACGTCGGAGTTAGTGTAGACGTAATAGTCTCAGGCGTCTCATATAAAGAAAAACTAATGACTAATTAAATAATGGGAGAAACTCCACGGAAAAGGCTAATTTGATTACATTCGCCTCACCACTGCGATCGAGAGTAAATCTACTAAGTATTTCAACCTCTTTTGGGCTTTACTCTTCCAATTTATATCAGTCCAACTGCATGAATGTCTTCCAAATTATCTTTACGCTTTTTTTAATATAACACATAAAAGTTAGTGCGTCTGGATTATTACAACGAACAAGGGCTAAGGAACATCAAAGGTAGTTTTAAAACTATTTTTTAACAGATAAACTGATGGAAAAAGTACTTCTGTAATAAAAACCATCTGTAAAGATTCTAATAATTGATTTTTTGAAAAATATTATCATCATGAAGCAATTGTGGCAAATATACTTGAAAACCTTTCAAATTTGAATTAACTTTATTCTGATAATTTAATGCGTTACAAAAGCAATATATGAACAATACATTAACATTAAAAAAGTAAAAAGACAATTCAATGTCAATAAGCAAGATTGAACAATAAGCAACCGCATATGAATGTCCTAACGTAACTACGTACAAATTTATTCTTACAGCTTTGAACTTTTTTTTTCTACTGTATAAGTAATAGACACTGCTACAGAGGTCACCACTGTCTCAGTTGTGACCTCTGTAGATTCCGAAGCAAAGTACTTTACAAGATTCAGTAAAATGGCGTGTCCAACGGTGTGAATATACACTTCTGTTCATAAAAATGGAACACCCCTGAAAGAAATCGAGCTGCAACAGGATCCGTTCATTAGGCTCTACAGGACAAATGATTAGCATTTCATCCTAATGTGGTTCCTGCGTCCCACATCAAAAACGTCCTGCGTTCACGCATCAGATCGCGCAACATTACAGACCGTAAACAGGACGTCATTCTGTTACAAGCACTGCGTGGCTCGGTCGACATGTCAGTGTTTGATCAGCAGTGGTTAAGGACGCTTCTTCGTCGCGTAAGACAGCCATACACTCTCATCAGTGAGTTCGACAGAGGTTGACAGAAGACAGCGATTACAGCTGCCCTTCTGGAGATTGCCGATCGTAGTGTCCGTCGTGAAAAGAGTACGCAGAGAATGGTGCGAAGAAGGGCGTAGGACGAAGAGAAGGTTCTGCACGTAGTATACAGACAACCCAGAGGGACAATCGCAATCTCATGAGGATGTCTTTGCTTGACGTTCTTCAGCATCAATGGCGTTGTCACAGAAATGGCGAACTGTGATACATTCTCCCGCGTCAGTTGTAACAGTACGTCGCCGGCTAGGACTGCAGTCTCGTGGCCACTCCACAGACTACCTTTGAATTCGCAGCATAGGACTGTCAGGCTGCAATGAAGCATCGAAAGAAAGGAGTGGCGTGACGAATGGCACAAAATCGTGTTTTCGGAAAAATCAGGCTTCTGATTCGCATCACTTTGGCCTAATGATGGCCGCAGACGCAGTGGGAGAGGCATCGGAAAGAGTTTATTCACACCAGATACATCGCACCAACACGAGACATATTACCCTTGGTTGCTATTGGTATGAAAGCAGATCACCTCAGTTGAGAGTCCGGATAACGATAAGGAACGCCAATTAAGGCAATGACATTCTACGGCCGATCTAATAAATATATTCTGTAAAAATCAAAGTCGTAGCTCGACTCCTTTCAGATGTTCGGTTTTTATAACGGTAGTATATGTCTGTCGATTAAATCTTACGGAAGAAAGAAATTGACTAAATAAACGGAAATGGAGAAATATAATACTATATATAGACGGCATCAGAATAATAGTGTAACTTACCACGAATGAAAAAGATAACTAAAGAATGTTTATAAATATATATATGCTTGAATAAATCCTCCGTGATCAGTTTATTGCTCTAAAAGATTATGCAGAGAAACTTATTAGATCTCGTTTATACAAAATATGTAGAGATTAGATGAAACAACTTTTAGATTTAAACTAAACCTCAACAACTGTAATATATGAATAAATATTAAATTTAACCAAATATCTGCGATTTAAAAATAAGTAAGAAATATATAATAAACCATATACAATAAATGAATTATAAATCAAGATGTAATATTAATAATTTTCCATTGTGTGTCTCATCTGTGACGCCAACGTCATTATTTTAGAGAGGAAGATAAAGAAACTACATAAAGAAGAGTGGATATTCTAAAAGTATTGTACTATTTATGTAAGTTATCTATCCTCATATCATTTGCTAGTGCTATCTTCCATGAAGTTGACGAAAATGATTCGATCAGTAAACGCAGTTCATAGCCTGTGGTTCATCCAAAGTTTTTGTTTACAATTTTGAAAACAAATTTCGGAAAAGTACAAATAAAACGAAATTTTCTAAGTTGATGGATTTCTTATTGGGCTTTATGGCCCTATTGCAGAAAAAAGATCATAAGAAATAAAAACTTTCAAGTTAATGCTGTATGTATAACTGCAATAAAAGAGAAAAGATGGCCAAATAATAAAATTAAGGAAATTACTATTGAAGCTTCAGCGGCCAAAAATCATCATAAAAGTCACAAACTATAACATAAAAATATAAAGAAGATTACTATGGCACAGTCAAAAAATACAAAAGTAAAAAGTATAAAAAGTTTAACATATAAAGTATACAAAAGTAAAAGTATACAATATAATATAATATAAAAGTAAAAAGTAAAAAGTAAAAGTAAAAGTATATAAACAGTAAAACAGCACAATAAAGTTCTCATGGCAATGTAAGGTCTGAAAGTACACTCATGTTTGTGAAAATTACAACACCATGAAGGAATCATAAAAATGGAAGGAAATTTATTACACACATTACTATTAGTGATACAAACAAACGATTAAAGTTTTAGAACTGTGCAACAACAGTACTTGCAAAAAAAATCAGTATGGTGTAAAGCCTCCACGAGCTGCAATAAGAGCTGCTGTAACCGTGGCATCGAATCAAACAGGCCCTGGATGTGTTCCTGGTGCATCGCCTGCCAAGCTACTTCTATCCCAGTCTACAGTTTATCAGTATTGGCAAAGAAGGGCTAGTTACCGAGTGACCATATCCCAGATGTGTTCAATAGGTGACATATAGGACGAAGGGAAGAAGGGGTATCTGCCTTGCTTCGAAAACGGCATCAACATGTGGTCGGGCGTTGTCTTGTTGGAATATGGCTCCAGGAGTGTGCTGAAGAAAGATACGACTTCAGCCTCCACAACTTCCCTGATGTAGCGGTTGCTGTTGAGTGCACCCACAATTCGTAGCAGCCGAGATCGCCCATGATACTCAATTGCTCCCCAAATCATCACGCCTATCATTCGTGTAGTACGACGTTGAGCAAGGCAGTTTGAAAGATGGCGCTCACCTTGATATCGTCTAAAACGGCCATCATTTTAGTTAAAGTTGAAGTGGGACTCGTCCAAAAATACGACATGGTGGCAATCTGTACGCCATTGATTGTCTTTATGAGCCCATAGTAGCCTGAGGCGTCGATGGTTCAGCTCCAAGGAAATCCTCCGCAAAGGAATACATGCACGCAGTCCTCTGAGAAGCAGCCGCCTTCGAACCGTGGAACCAGACAATGTCAGACCTGTTACAGTGTTCCAACATTGTGCTAACGCTCGAGAAGAAGCTGAACGATCCGTTACTGCCGTGCGGATATGGTGTCAATCATCCCGTGATGACGTCACATTTTGTGGTCCACTTCGGATTTTCGACTCGTCCTATTCTCATCAGTGCAGTGCTTCCACACTGGCATCGATGACGTGTCAATATGCCCCGTACGAGCAGCAATTTCACGGTTTGAAAATCCTCCTTCACAAAAGCCGATCATTCGTCCCCGTTCAAGCTCCTTAGAGAAAAAAAGTTTTAGTAAAAGTTGTTTCGTTTCAAAGATCTATCCAACGATACCCCCACATGACCAATGCTCCAATTTGAAATTTCAAAGTTGACCCCGATTACCCCCACTTCCTGTTTCTATCTGATAGCAACAATGCTATCATTTGGTACCATTTGGTAATGATTCTTTGGGTACCATTTGGTAATGAAAATTTTCACGCGTACGACCTGTACTCTGTAGTTTTCGAGAAAAACAGGGTTTCGGATGCTCTTGAACACCTTGAACATTTTACATATATTATAATAGATTTAATAATATAATTATTAATATTAAGTTAATAATTTTTAGTCAATATTTTCAATAATCAACTTTAAAATATTTTTTTAAACATTTATAATGATCTATCAAATCGAAATTTTACTTTTAATATATTTGCATATTTACTTTTAGTCAGGCTTATCAAATCTGTCTAGATGTGTGTGAGTGTGTGTGTTTTCCTTAAGAAGTTTTGAAGCGCTGCGCTGGAGGGATCTTCTTAAAACTTGGTATGCATACTTGTGGACTCGGACTTACCTAATATTTGACATTTTTTCCAAGTGAGTCCTCGTCGTTAGCGCGAGAAGTCGACAAAAACTCCCGTAGAAAAATCATAGAAATCTAAACAATGAATTTTTACCAATATTTTAAATGGTGAGTATTAATCCTTTTAGCTAATCCATTAATTTTCGCATTGTTTTACCTGAGAATGACGATATAATTACATTTTTTTTCAGACGACAGTTTATATTCTACATTAGAATTTGAATACAAATGTAAGGTTTCCTTTAATGTCGTTTTCACGAATTTAAGAAAAAAAAATATAGAAAAGTAATAAGAAACTTTAAGGAGTAAGTTATAAAGCAAGAAAAGTGCTTTAGGAACTTCTACTTATTTATTAATTCATGATCCCCACTGCAAAGTAAGAAAATCGATAAGGTACAATTCGAATTAAAAGATTTCTTTTATTATAATTATTTATTCATAACTTTGCTTCCAGACACTGAAATGGAATATTTTATTAAGTCGAGTAAAAAAAAAATCTTTAATAATTTCAACATTTTCAAAAAAAATGCAAACAATGTAAGACTTAGGTATTTACAGCCTTAAGCCATTGCTGCTATATTTTTTTGTTGTTGTTGAGATCGAGCAACGATGTTGTCATCTAGAAAAATATCCTTTATTTAATCAAAGTTTCAATGTTTAAAGTAGTAATGGAAAAAAAAAAAACTTTTAGCGAAAAGTTAAGTCTATGTAAATTACTGCTCTCTTGAAAATTAAAGTGTTTATTTGCGGATCTACATCCATTACATTGGACCCAAATAGAATGTTAACGACTTCGATAAATCAGAGAGTTATAAAGCCAAGTGTCATCCATGATGCATTAGATAAATCAATAGCTTTTCTAAGTCAAACTGTTGTTTCGGATTTTCAATGGCGCTTTCGATAATGAATCACCAATAAAATTGTAATTAGAAAAGCAACAGATGGTCATATTTCACTCAGAAATATCTTTTCGAGATTTCTGTTGAATGATGTGAATTATGTGTAAATAGAACTAATGAAGAACATCTGTAATTGCTTAGCAAATTATTTCATCATAATGAAGTTTGTATCACATTGTGAAATCAATTATTTTGAGGGACTTAAATTTGAAGGAACACTTATAAAAACAAGTCAATTCATAGTTTTGTAGTATAAATCAAGCGACTCCGTACAATTCGCAATCTATTAAAAGCTTGTGACAAATTGCATTGGCGCGCAAACTCATTCATTAAAGCCGTTGTTGCTCAAGAGTCAAGCACAATTTCAAGCAATACCTGCTTGGAGTTCATTTATTGAACTCAGTGATGGTCCCAATAAAAACATACCTTTACTTAAGTTTCTACTTTTGCCTTAAATTCTATGATCTACTATTAACTTAATTACTATTTTAATCCATTATTAAAAATACTATTGAAAAACACCAGTGTCTTAACAGTCAATGATTCCAAGAAACATATAAAAAAAACAAAAGCGAACAAGATTCACTGGGCGAGTCCAGCTGATGAAGGGTAGGAACCCAGAAACAGCTGTTATGGATTCCCGGTGTCGAAAAATCTAAAAAAAGATCAGTGATTCCTTTATTCATGTGCGAGTATGCTTTTTATTGTATTGTCATTATTATTTTCGCACGTTAAACTTGTTGTTGAATGTATTCTTTTTTCCTAATTTAATCCGTCCTAAGCTCAGCGATGGCTAGCGAGGATTAAATGTCTGCCCTTTATTATTCTTAATTTATTAATGGGAAGAACATTGTTTGGAAGAAAGACACGAGAACCTGAGGTAATGGTGTTTTTCAAAATTCATAGGAATAATAGATATGTAATTGAAGCTTCTGTGATTCGAAGTTTACCATGTATTTACAAAGAAAGAGGATTATTTATTAATGATAATTATTTAGTCAAGAAATCATGAGAGGAAAAGAAAAAAAATTTAATTGATAGACACAATTTTAATATTAATAATTTATATATTGTTTATTGTAATAATATGAAAATGTGAGAATAATTAATTTTGGAATGATTAATGACAGTTCATTGCTTGTAGATTATGCATTTTTAATGCGTTGTTTATTTTATCGGATAATTTATTCAAACATGTTCAGTTTATAAAGTTCTAATATAGCCTGAAGAAGCAGACGGATAGGAGGTCTGCGAATTACGCTATTTAGAATTGATTTAGAATTGATGTGATGAAGAAATGTTTTGTTTTTTTTCCCAATACTATTTTAACCACAAGAAAACATTAAAATAAAAGTTATAAACACTTATAATAAACAATAACAATTAAAAGATAAACAGTCAAACTGAATGTGATGTGAAGCATAATGTTCTGCTACGGCGTACACGGCTTCCCTATGTGCACGTAATTCGGAAACAAACATTTTTATTTTGGGATAGAGTTACAATGCAATGTACACGTAAGCCCGGGGATATGACCATACTTCTAATATTTTTTATTCAAGAAAATAAAAAAAAAAATTCTACTGGTTAGACAGATATTAATTTGGAAATAAAATCAAACAATAACAATGGATAAGACCAAATTATTTACAAGTGATATCCTGGAACAGCTGTTTCACGCTCGTTGGCGATCATCAGCCAGGAGAAGTCACTGTAAATAACAAGGTCTCGCTACTGAAGCTCGTATGAATGATACATCGGAAGCGCAGTGGTGCCTCAAAGGATAAAATATTATTATTAATAATTCAAATGCGCAGTTCGAATTTTTCTGCATTAAAACAAAAAAAATTCATTGAGGCCTGCGCAATGCTGGCACATGAATTTTCTCACTAATGGTTCTTTGGTGAGTTTTTCATTGTTTATTATATCTTTGAGGCACCACTGCGCTTCCGATGTAAAATAAACAATCTTTGCGTTAAATCTCGCGATTTAAAAGGAAATTTTAAGAACAATGTCTTGAAGAAAGTAGACTTTTAGGTCTTTCAGAAACATTTTGTTAATTATCATTTTTTTTTTGCAAAATAAGTGACTAACAGCAGAAATAAGAAACTTTGCCTAAATGACTTGAAAGCGAATTTTATCAAAAGTTCTTGAAATTCACAGAAGACAAAAAAAAAAGAGATGGGGCGGGTGGGGGAGAACAATAATGAGTAACATTAATTAAGATCCAGAAAATCTCTATTAACGGAACGCAATTGAAGATGAGTAATTTCAGACAAATGGATCATTAATTAGACGTCGCTTCTAATTTGAGTCTTCAGTTCTATCGATCTGATCACAGAGGAATAAATTTAAAAATATTTTTCTTCTTTCTCAAGACTGTCATTTACTGGAACTGTCAGTTGAATGGTTGGAAAAAAGAATCTTATTCCTAAATAGCTAAATTTGAAGATTTTATTTAAATATTCTGTAAAATGAAATGATGCAAGTCAAGAGGTCATTCAACTTCGAGACATTAGAACATTTTGTTTAGCATTTTCACCATTCTAAATGAATTAGTTATAATTGTTAAGCTAATAGTAATCATCGTTTCAGATAAAATTATTTCTTTTAGGAAAAATAAAAACCTATTTTTTAACACTGAAACATGCTACCTACAATGTAATCTTAAAGTTATCCAATTGTATATTACATAAATGTAGTTATTGTTACAAGTTCTAGGTGTGATCTTCCATGGTGTAATTCAGAGGTGGGGAACCTTTTGTCCTTAGAAGGCCGCATCTTACGTAGCGAAGACTTCATCAGGCTCCGAACAGTAGATCATTGAATATATATGTATGCTATTAAAATTTTAACGATAGACTATGAAAGGCATATATTTAGTTATAAAACATCAATTTTCTAAGAATGCACTGAATTTAGAATTATCACATGTGGTTTATGGAAGATCGCTTTCTTTAGCGAAAATAAGTTTCAAGGCATTTTCGATGAACCTAACTCTGTTGTTAAGAGAGCTAATGACTTTTAAATAGAAATATTTAATATTTGGATGACGTTATTTCAATCGATTTTGTAAATAGTCTACTCATAAAGCTTTTCAGTTGTGAGCATTTACCGCATTGTGAGTTTTCAATTTATTTATAATATAATATAATCCAGTACTGATTTTTGTTCTTGTTTTGTTTTTTTGTTTTCTACAAAGCCATATGGGAATTTGAAATTGCATGCGAAAGGCTGCACTGAGTATCACAAACGGCTGCAGATTTTCCACCCTGGACTAACTCTTGGTTGTCAGACTCCAAATTTTCACTTGTTGAATATTTCTCTATACAGCCGTTCCAAAATGACCACTGGAAAGACAGAGAACTGCAATCGTTTCCCATGATTCAATGCGAACGTTTGGGATTGCCTCAAAAATTTAACATATCGATAATATTAACTTTCACTCTTTCACTATCTAATTAATTGTGCGTGCCTGAAAGTCACAATAAAGTATTTTGTGTTTTAATTACTTCTTGCATAGCTAAAATGCAAAAAAGTACACTTTATTCGTGAGCGTATGTTATAAGTTATTCACTAAAATGAAGTTATTTTCAAAATAATCTACAACAGTATTGAATTTATTATTATATCTAGATATTAAAAATTTTCAATATGAAAAGTGCATGGTTGTCATCATGTTCTAGCATGTATTCTTTTGCAATGTAGGTTCTGCTTCTGTTTCGTAAGAATAAACTAATAATGTCCAAAAAAAATGAGGAAAAATCTTTTATTTTATAAACAGCTGAACATTATTAAAAAAAAAAAAATTTTAAGAAACATTGGCGAAATTTTCCAAATAGAAAAATTTTTAGATGGTTTTCAAGGCTAAATTTTGAACTGAACTCGTAACTCTATTAGAAAAGCTTGAACTGCCAAAAAAAATTCAGGAACAATACAAAGAACTAAGAAAGAATTTAAAATTACTTTCTTCAAAATGTTATTTTTTTAGAATTCTTTAATTTTTTTTCCTTTTTAGGCTTCTGATACCGTGAAGCCTTATATCCCCGGTTTGTCTGTCTGTCTGTGGACAAGTACTAACTCAGCAACCACGAGGGCTAGAGACTTGATTAGGGTGTCGTTGAAAAGGTCTTGGCAAGAGTAGTTCAGAGCAGTAGAGTTTGTCTCTCTAGCTGGTCGGGCTCCGAGGTAGTGATAGCGATTTGTAAACCAATCACAATGCTTCGCAACGGCTTCTGATATGTGAATGAAAAAAATTATTCAAAAGTTATTGAATTCAGTCTATTAACAAGGTTTGAGCTAAGAATGACGATTATTCCATATAAATTAGTGATTTTTTCTGTATTTTACATAATATAGATAGGAGCTACTCGCATCTCTTTTTTTAAAAAATTATTAGGAATTCAGTGTATTAACAATGTTTGAGTTAAGAATGACGATTATCTATATATATAAAAATGAATGTATCTTTGTTTCTTTCTTTGTTTCTTTCTTTCTTTGTCCTTTATAGACTCCTAGGCCCTTTGACCTATCTGGACCAAACTTTGCAGAATTACTCTTTAGGACACTATGGAAAAGATAGGCTACCTTAGAACCCGGACCCCCCCCCCCAAGGGGTTAAAAAGGGGTAAAACCCCTGAAAAACCCAATATCCACCAGGTGGTGAAAATAAGAACTACACAAATATTGTGTAAAGTGACAAATTCACTCTCCTATGAGGGGCAGGGCCACCACACTTGGGTGGGAGGAAGGCAACACAAAGGCTGAAGTATCCCACCCCCGACCGACACCGGGCCCCCCAAGTCAATTGCAAAAAAGGGAAAAATTCGCTCTCCTATTTGGGGCAGGGACACCTCACTTGGGTGGGAGGAAGCCAACACAAAGGCTGAAGTGTCCCACCCCCGACCGACATTGGGACCTTATATTTAGGGCCCCTTCTCGGGCCCCCCAAGTCAATTGCAAAAAAGGGAAAAATTCGCTCTCCTATTTGGGGCAGGGACACCTCACTTGGGGACACCTCACTTGGGTGGGAGGAAGCCAACACAAAGGCTGAAGTGTCCCACCCCCGACCGACATTGGGACCTTATATTTAGGGCCCCTTCTCGGGCCCCCCAAGTCAATTGCAAAAAAGGGAAAAATTCGCTCTCCTATTTGGGGCAGGGCACCACACTTGGGTGGGAGGAAGCCAACACAAAGGCTGAAGTGTCCCACCCCCTACCGACACCGGGACCTTATATTTAGGGGGGCAGGGACACCACACATGGGTGGGGGAATGGCGACACAAGGGCCTAAATGTCCCACCCCCTATAGACACCGGGACCTTATATTTAGGGCTCCTTCTTGACCCCCCAAGTCTATTGGAAAAAGGGAAAATTTCACTCTCCTACGGGGGGGCAGGGACACCACAATTAGGTGGGGGGATGGCGACACAAGGGCATAAGTGTCCCACACCCGACCGTCACCGGGACCTTATATTTAGGGCCCCTTCTCGGGCCCCCTAAGTCAATTGGAAAAAGGGAAATATTCGCTCTCCTATTGAAAAGCACGGTCCACCACACTTGGGTGGGGATGGCGAAACAAGGGCCTAAGTGTCCCACCCCCGATCGACACCGGGACCTTATATTTACGGCCCCTTCTTACGAGCCCTTTCTTTCTTTGAGTGGCATTGCAACGCATGCCGGGTACAGCTAGTTCCATATAAATAGAAGTGGGTAAAATAGCAGGGGGTCGCAAACAGACTCGAGCGCGCATTTTCTAGACCATCCGCCTTCTGATACGCGAATGAAGAAAATTATTCAAAAGTTATTGAATTCAGTCTATTAACAAGATTTTCAATACAAACAGCTTGTTAGCTTATTATAACTTTTGAATAATTTTCTTCATTCACGTATCAGAAGCCGTTGCGAAGCATTGTGATTGGTTTACTAATCGCTATCGCAACCATGTTTTTTTTTTTAAAGTCGTGCTCTTTCTCTTTGTATATATCAAATTATTATACTGTACTTAAATCCTAGCGATACAATAATATTTGGAAAACTAAAATGATTATACATCTAACATGAAATGAAAACAATTGATTTGCTAATTTATTTGATCTAGAATCATTTTATACGTTTGTTTTAGTCAAAATTGATTTTTGTGACAATTTAATAAAAATGTTCTATTTTAAAAGTTTTTCTTAAATTAAGCTCTATTTTTTTTGGGAATTTATTCCATTTTATGTTAAAATAGTTTTCATTTTAAAATCTATACATATTTTACTACTTTAGATACTAATCACTGCATGATTATATTTTCTTCTAGCAACTGTTGTTGTTGTTGCCGGTACGCACCGAAGTGCGAGCTTCGTAGCTGAAGCCTCCGTGTTCCAGGGAGCGCTAGTGTTCCCAAGATGGCGAACCCCTAGCAGACTCCCTAGAATTTCAAGGGAAAGATACTGGGGTGGTTTCCCGTGGCCTTCCCCAGGACGCCATTAAGGAATGACGTCAGACCGAAGAGAAAGTGAAGAAGAGGCTGGACAACACAGGAAAGGAAATTGAAACAACCATGCCACTGCCGGGATTCGAACCCAGGTACTGGCGCACTGGCCGCCACGGCAGACCGCCGCCGAGACCGCACGGCCACGCCAGCACGGCTCTAGCAACTAGTATTTTATATAAGTAAATAAAATATATATTATCTTATAATTATGTCTGCAACTAAACACTCCAAACAATTATCACTTAAGATTTATATATCTAAGCTAAAGTCAATCTAAACATTTAAATTTTAAATTAATTGTTTAAAAGTATGATTTCTCTGTTGATTTTTCAATCCATTATTTATTCTCACAAAATTATTTTATAGTTTAATATTCTCACCATTTGTAATTAAAAGATTAAGCCAATCAATCTTATGGCTGCTTTACCCGCTCTCGAGAACTTGCCTCAAACTGGCAAGTGACTCAAAAAATCTGCCACTTGCTCTAAATATAGCAAGTCCTAAATTCAGGCAAATATTAGAAGCAAGTCGTCATCAGCGCCTTTGGAATTATTAGCAAAAGTAAGCTGCAAAATCATCTTGTTTGTCGCTTCGGCGATCGGCAGTCTTAATCGCGATCTCAACGAGAGCAGAACGAGACTTGCCACATGAAGTTCTCTTCCCATGTAGTGATACGACAAACGGCCAGCGGCAACTAGACAAGTTTTTGAGCGCGTTTGAGGCAAGTTTTCATCGTGGAAAGTGGCCATTAAACCAAATGTAACTATTCAAATTATTGTGACAGGATTTACTTTCGTTATTCTTAATTACATTACTTATCAGTTTTGCTCAAAAGCTAATCAGTGCTTTCGTTAATGGAAATTTCAATTTTTTATGATGCTATTTAATTTTGTCTGTTGTTGATTTATTTTAATATTTTCTTATTTAGTTTTTAATTTTCTTGGGTTGAATTTGCTATTTTGTTCAGTATTAACCACGTTAAACCTGTTAATAAAAACTAGTAAAACATCGCAATATATTATTTTAATATTATGGTATTTATTATGTTTTGAAAAATATTTTATTCTTTTTAAAAAAACAAAAAAACAAGGGAGTTAATTTGTTCGAAATAGTGATAATTCTTATGAACTTTTTGTTTTCCGTTATCGCAGGTATTGGAAATATATTTTTAAACTGGCGAAATATATTATTTTAATGCAATGTTTTTATTTATTCTGAAAGACAAGTTTACAAATTGGTACCGGTATTCGAAATAATGATGATAGTTTTCTTGCCATCGCATGGTGTAAAATAACAAAGCTTATTTTCTATTTTCAAATGATATTTATATATTATATATTAAAATATATTATATATTTTGAAATATATTTAACCAATAATTGTTGAAGTATTAAGAAATGTATAATGTTAAAAAACAATGGAATTATTCTTTCTTTGAAGTTTTTTTAGTCATTTTCTTTTTTAAAAAAATCAGGGAAAAAGAGAACTTGTAACATCTACAAATAGAACAAGTGAATATAATTTTGTGCTAAAGCATAAATTTAAGGGCGACTTATAATAATAAAAAAAAATTAAATAATAATAAAGAAAGGAAGTGCATTAATGTAAGAAAAAAGAAAGTTCGGAAAATAACTAAAAAAAAAGGCGTGGACATTGAGAAAAAAAAACAAAAAAAAACGGAAGATGCACCGATTCGAACCAACAACATATGAGAACGAGACCTTACCCGTCAAGCTATAGCTGCAATTCTAATAGTTAAGCTAACAGCGGAAATCCAATGAAAACATGGGAGGGTGTTGGCTGTTGAAAATACCTCATTCCTACGGTATTTGGGCCTCTGAACACGATGGTGAAGTCCGTTTACCGATCCAACCTTTCATTCGGGAGTTCCGTTTAGGAGACGCGGGCGGACGGACGGACAGGACAGAACATACGCAATAGCTATCGATTTTTGTCGCTATCAAAATAGCTCCCAAAATGGGTCGCTAAAAAATAATGTTTCATTTTTAATTTTGTTTTTGTTTTTGCTGTTTCGCGCTCTTTGATGTTCAGCAAGTCAGGACCAGTCATCACTGAAAACTCTACGTCAGCCGACAGAATGTATATATTCGAATTTTAATATAAGGCTAAGATATTTTAAATTAAGAGAAAAAAGAAAAAAAATATATGCCCCATTTAATCTTTTTATGACCTACACGGATTACTTTTATTACTTTAATACGGATTTTTCCTTTCCCTAAATTTTAAACAAGAGATTCTCTTGTTCTTTTTACATTACATATCTAAATGCCATCATTTCAAACACCTCTATAGAATACCAAAGGATTTACAGGATGATACATAAATTAATAAATGTTATTCAAATTAGTAGCTAGTAATTCTGGTTAAGTTCTTATAATACATTACGATTGTCTAAAATTTTACAAATTTTCTATCCCCCTTCAACCACATCTAGTATTTTTGATTACTTTTTCTAAAGGTCTATTTGGTTTCGCTTTTCATTCTGAAATTGCAAGATAAATTTGATTTTCATTCCTTCTTGAGTTTTTTTTCATTTCGATTTTTCTGTTCTTATTTATTTCTTCCAAAACCGCGAGATTAAAAGCTTCAGGCTGTGATTGATGATTTGAGAACAGGTGTTCAATATTTCCCCGTTCTTTAATTTGCATCAAAAGATGATTAAAAAGCTGCCTCTTGTGGCTTAACATTTCTCTGCTTCCATTGGAGTTTCATAGAATAGAAATGTAATCAATATGAAGCAAGTACAATTTTCATTCTTAGGAATTTATACTAGCCTAATAGAGATGTATGAAATCCAACAAACTTTTACAGTGTTGTTGTATGGTTTTATTACACAAAAAATCTTTTTAGGTCATTTGTATAAGTATGTATTGTATATTTATATATTTAGTTTGCATTTATTGTGAATTTCTCTAAATAAAATCAGGATCAGTAGGTTTCATGTCTAATAATTAGAGATAATCTATTTAGAGGCCTCCCGTCCTAACTTCGACTCTGACTTTGAACAATGTTGACTATCAATTAATCATTTCAGGAACAATTGTTCTTCCGGTTTCATCACGGCAGCCAAGATAGGACAAGACAAAGCTTTACGAAATCAAACAAAAGAAGTTATTGCTAATGTAAAATCATATTTTGAGAAGAGAAATCGGAGAAGAGGGAGTATTACGGCCACTCGAAAATGTTGTAGAAAAAATATATGCTTGCACGGCGATAGGATTAGCATCGGTGCCCTCTGTCTGCCGCGGTCTAAACCGTGCTTGCCGAAATTTTTCAATAGTTTTCTCATCAGCATACAATAAGTAAATAGAAATACACATTAAAAATCGTACCAACATAACTGATATTTAATCATAAATAATAAAAATTGTAAAAAGAAAATGAATAATTAAGTAAACATAAAGCTAAATCAGTTATTTTTTTTCAAACAAATTCCCCTAAATGGAAACTTTCCTGCATTAAAGAATGGAATATACAATCGATTTTAGTTCTAGCATGACGCCATCTGGAGTCAACGTTACGCCGGGAGCACTGAATTAATCCATTAATTCCACATACTTTGATCGGATTTAAGCAACTTATATAAATAATTGGACTTAATTATATTTTTTTTTAGAAAATGGAAAATTTCTATTATTTTTAATCAACATATTTTATTAATACAACATAATATAACAAGTACAATTTTCTAATTTATGATTTATACGACTTAAAGAAAAAGAAGAAATTTTAAGGACAATGAGTTAAGGAAAGGGGAATTAAAGTTCTTTCAAGAGCATCTTGTTTTCGTTAATCAAAAATGTAGATGGTTCCCATATAAGTAATTTCTTTGTTAAAAATATCCCATTTATTAGTATATATTTAACTTCCGAAAGTGGGTTCCGGTAGGCAAGTGGTAAGGGCTGGAAGAGCCGGGTTCAAACTGCAACAAAGGTCGGACATTTTTGCACACTGAATTCACCTCCAGAGTGATCACAGGATGCACGCAGCCCACTTTAGAATGGATACAGGGTATATTTCCTGGGAGTTAAAGGCATGCGACCGTTGTGCTGCTGATCATCCGACCTCAATGTAGTCCCATTGATTAGATAAAGTCAGGAAACTTTCCTCTCGCGATCATCAGCACAACATAGGTCTGTAACAGGATATTTAATAACTAATTTACGAAAAACAACTATCAGAAAGTTATCTGGTAAAGAAATATTAGAATATTTGGTAATAAATTGGGAAAACATGTTAATTTGATATTAATGGAATCAGCTATGTGTAGGATTAGCAACTTCCGGATTCTCAATTCTTATAAACGTATCCTGTAACTGTCTATGTTTGAGCAGCGTAAGTACAATGAATAAAGATAAAAGAGAATAAAGCATATATTTAAAAGCAAGTGAAAGTGCAGCGTAGACTTCTTCGAGCTCTAGAAGACGCCACATAAGTTGGAAGTTGGTGAGGTGGCTACAAATATTGTAAATTTACTTAAATGACGTGAATGCCAAAGTATGAATTGGACTTGTTATTGCTGGATTATGATATTAACCTATGTTTTAGATTTCAGAAAACTATTTTAATTTATTTTAGGAGCTGTTATTACAATTACAGTAAGGAGCTTTAGCATATTTTAGAGGAGCAGGATTCATTTCTGATAGAAGTCGGGGATTGTTGTTTTTTTTTGTTTTTTCCTTTTTTTGCTCCTCCAGAGAGGGCCTAGGGCTCAACTATGTTCCCTGTTGGGGAAAGAATCATGCACTGGTGACTACTCCTAGCTGACGATCGCCAAGTAGCGTGAAACAGCTGTTCTAGGATGTCATTTAGTAAACACTAGGTCTTACCCATTGATATTATGCTTTGTTTTATTTTTTGATAAAGTATTTTGATCCCAAGGCCAACAAATAAGTCTTGACTTATATCCCTCGCCTAGGTCTTGAATTCCTTCCATGTTTAGGAAGGGAAAATTAATCAAAAGTTTGCTGATAATGAAGACTGAAAGAATTTAAACAAAATTTAAACATATTCTTTTTCTTTTATTACCTAAATACTTGTTAGTGTTAATTTAATTAGTTTATATTTTTAATTAACATTTAGAATCAATGTACACACGTATAACATTAAATGTTAATTACTCGAAGTAAATTGAAATAGTTTAATTTGTAAAGGGCTTAAAGAGGTTTTATAACTTTAAATTATAAGAAAAAAACCTTACTGATCAGTTTCTGTTTTTAAATGTCTTAAGTGAAAACCATTTTTTGGATATGTGTGTGTGAAGTTGGCACAACCACTAAAATTTCCTTACCTTATTGGCAATTCCTTTGAAAATGAGATTCGATCATGTGAAAACATTATTGTAAGTATTCAGTTAATGGGAATCAAACAGTTCTGCAAACTTTACTTAAACTTATGTATTCCTTAATGCATTATTAACCTAGAGGAATGGATTATTCCGAAAAGCTATTATTTAGGTCTAAACAAAAGCAAGAGGGTATAAAGCCTTGCCGCCCTTTGGCATCGAGGGTTAATGGAACCATTTTGAGTGTTTTGTTAATTTATCTCCTAGGGGCAACTCCACTGTAAGAGAAGTTTGAAGTTGCATTGAATACCCGAACAGACACAGATGCATTCATTCGTCTTATTAACTGACATCACTATCTTCTTCTCAGAACAGAAGCAGAATCCTTTTCAAAAGCAGATATTGTCAAAAGAGCTTTTAGAAATCTTTTGTGAAGCTTTTCTTGTTTCTTTTAAGGACTCTGGTATTGTTTCCACAGCAGTGATACCAGCTGGGAGACCATTATTAATAAGGAAGCTTGAATTTACTGGCATTGATGTTGATTCGACTACTGTAACTTTTTTTCTGTGAAGTTGTTTAGGATTCATTCCTCCATTTAAGAATATTGTTTTTCTGAATTGTGAAAAGAAGCTATTTAAAAGATTGTTTTAAATTCAATGAAATAAATTAGTCCTCTGTTAGCAATCTTCACAGAATAAGATTCCACGAAAAAAATAACTGTAATGAAATTTTGAAGACTAAAACTAAACAAAAATTAACTACATAAAATGCACTTGTGAATATTTTTAGTAAGGATTTATCATGAAATAAAGGCTACACAGTCTACAAAGCTATTTCATAATACAGAAGTAGTTGTAGAATGGTTATTTACTACTACAGGTACGATAAACTGAAAATTATAATTAAGTGAGATTATTATTAAAAGTAATATGAAAATATGAATTTGCAAACAAAGGCTTATTTTTTTTAACTAACTTTTCTAAGTAATTAATTTAGTATGTAAATAAGTAATTAAACAAATTTGTTTATACATTATACATTATACACTCTTTGACATAAAATTTTGCTTACCAAGAAAAAAATCATTCTTTAAACGAGAAAATAAGTAAATAACTTCGGCGAGGGTAGATATGCAAATGAATAACGTTTGGTGCGATTGCGCATGGCAGCTCGTCCTGTACTGACGCTGCAATCGCAAACCGTGGGGCTTGCAATGGAGTCCACATGCACTGTAAGTTGATCAGACGAGCCATCAACATGCCGCGAAGACGTCTTAGACGTCAGTGCGAACAATTTAGGTCTTTCTGACTGCAGTCAGATAGTATTGGAAACAATGGACCAGTGAAGGCCCTCAACACGGCGGATCGGCTCTGGACCCAGAGCCAGTCAGACCACCAGGAGAGAGGATCGTTTGATCGTCAGAGAGGCACGAACCAGATCCAATGGCTTCCTTGTCCACTATTCAGCGTTGCAGGGTCTCAAGGGAACCCTGTCTCTGTCAGAACCATTTCCAGACGTCTAGCAGAGGCGAATCTGCAATCTAGACGCCCCTTCCGTTTTGCGCCTGTAAGACCTCAAAATCGTCGACCTCTTTTGCAATGATGTCAGCAGAGAGCAACGCTGGTGATGGTCTGGTGACGCATCGTCTTTAGCCGCTTTTGTTTGGGAACGGATGACCGCCGTGTCAGATTTTGGCGGACCACAGGTGAGCGGACAATCCCAATCTCACTTTACATCGGCATATAGCCTCTACTGCAGGCATGATGGTCTGAGGTGCCATCGCATATGATTCTCGTTCGTCACTAGTAGTGCTACAAGGGACATTGATAGCCCAATGGTACATTCGGGAGATCCTGCGGCAGAATAGGCTGGCTTTTCTGGCTGGGCGCCAGGAGAAATTTTCCAATAAGATAACGCTCGTCCTCACACAGCTAGTTTCACAGGACTGTCTACATCATGTTGCAATACTTCCTTTGTCTGCCCACTCGCCTGATCTGTCGTCAATCGAGTACGTCCGGGACCAGATGGGACGCCAACTATCACCATGTATCAGTATTCGGGATTTGTAGCTTTATTTGCAAGAATTGTGGCAAATCTGCTATAAGACAACATACGGCATCTGTTTGACTGTATCACCGTATCACCGCAAGCACGAGGTGATCCAACGAGATATTAAAGGTATCACATCCTACTGCTGTGGTATTGTAATCACTCTTGTTCTTTGTCCCTACCATCACACTAATAACATTTCATTTGAATCCAACGCTTCCTTCATGTTGCGCAAATGTTTTTTTTTTTTTTTTTTTGGATGAATATATTATAATAAGCGCAGAGAAAGAAGAATTACCTTGTAAGGAAAAAAAATGATTCACTTAGTTAGATTAGATTAGATTAGATTAATTGAAAGTGGCTGGCATGACTGCCGAGCACGTCGACCTGAAAGATTATTTGTACTATCCCACGGAAAGGACAGACGGAGAGAAAGACTAAGAAAGGATGGTGTGAGAAATGCAGGGGAAACGGGAGAAACCCATCAACGAAACCCACATGAGAACCGAACCGGGGACTCAGAGGTGAGGGGCCAGTGTCTTAGCGACATCGCCAACCGCGCGGCCTATTCATTTAGCTAATTCGAACTCATTGCTGCAGAAAGCAATATGGCGGCATCATAAGAACAGGTTGCTATAAGGCCTGCATAAACAAACTAGAACTATAATTTCGAACATTTTCCACTATTTTAAGAGTCAGGGTGATGGAATATATATTTCTGAATTACTAGGAAGGCCTGCTATTGCTATAGTTTATCCCATTTGACGGTGAAGAGAATTGTCAACGAGCGAAATGGGACCGATTGGGACTCGCCGCGCATTTCAATTTCTAGATCCGAAGCCTTTTGGATATGAATAATATTTAGAAAAAACGTGAATAATATAAAAAAATAATAATAGTACACAGATACGTTAAAGATGCAAAGAATAAAAAAAAAAATCGAAAATCTTGTTCTCTTCAACTTTGAATGGCAGAAATAGATGAATTAGTTAAGATGCTTTGCGATAGATGTCATTGAGAATACATGAAAATAGTAATCCATAACCCATGATTTTCATCTTTTTTCAACTATCGTATAGTAAAGATAATACACAAAGGACTTACAGCACTTAAAGACTGTTTTATTTTTTTCAGTCAAACAGTTCGAGTTATCTTCGTTCATTTATTTTAAATTATCACATCTTCTTTTATTCATAAACAATATTTCGTCAAGTAATAGATAGAGAAAAAAGACTAATTATAAAGACTTATTATAAACAGTTTTAATTGTATGAATAAAGCAAAAGTTTTGCAAATAAATAAAAAGTTTCAAAAAAGTTTTAAAAAATAAAGCAAAGTTCACATAAATTGTTAAATTGCTTAAGTGGATTTTCAATAAGTGCTAAAGTTTATTATTTTTAAGAAAATAAGTACATCAAAATGTATATAAAATATTTGATATCTAAAGTTTGTTTAAAACAAAATAAGCATATTAGAATGTCTGTAGATTGTTAAAGCTTATTACTTTTAACAAAGTAAGCATTCAAAAAACAATCTAAAGTTTGCTTAAAACAAAATAACAAATAAAACATATTAGAATGTCTGTGAGTTGTTTTCTGTATTTGTTGTAAATTTGAAATCTATGTATTATTAATTTTTCGAAGAAAGCTTGAGGAAGTCAAGAAATTCTCTTGACGAAATATTGTTTATGAATAAAAAAAGATGTTTTATTTTTTTCATTAATACAGGGTGATTCACGAAGATATGCAGAAACTTCGGGAGCTCATTCTACATTTAAAAGTAAAGAAAAAAGTTATATAAACATAGGTCCGGAAATGCTTCGTATCGACTTACGGCTAGCGAAAGATTTTGCCCATAATGTAGTACAACAGTACGCACATGACTACACCTCAGTTGTGAGCTCTCACAATAAATCAAAACAATGCAATTCACATTATTGTTGAACAGCTGTTAATGTGTTGCCAACTTTTTTATAGGTTCCACGTGGGATAAGCTTCAAACCACTGGTAGATACAGTTCTGCGACATGTTTCATTCGATTTTTCAGGTCAACAACCATAAGAAACCACTGATTTCGCCCCTTAATTTACCTTCCCAGACTTCCAGCAAGTCTTCATTTCACCCAGGATTCTACATTATGGGCGAAATCTTTCGCTAGCCGTAATTTCCGGACCTATGTTTATATGACTTTTTTTATTTATTTTTACATGTAGAATGAGCTCCCGAAGTTTCTGCATATCTTCGTGAATCACCCTGTATAAAAAAAAAACATCAGATTATTTGTAGCAATAAAAATAGATAGTAATATTCAAAGATCTGTCAAAGTACATTTATAGATTTAATCAATATGAATATTATCAATAAAAGAATAAATTAGACGAAACGGATAATTCCAAGGAGAATAATGGAAAAAGCAAAGAAATGATAATTTTTTATGTATAAAAATATGCACTTGGAATAATGGAATGTCCAAGTTGAAACCCATTTTGTAAAAGAATACTCGATCTATTTTTTAACTGAAAAGCGGAGGAAATTGAAACTTTTTTTTTTTTTACAAATACCCGGGCTCATAGACTGATCGTCTTTCTTTAGGCCACAACAAGGGGCGAGATATGATGCCGTTTAACCAACGAATCGTAAAGGAGGCAGCATCAAGTAATACCCGCATGAACGGACAGAAGGAGAAACAGAAGAAAGAAAGAAACATCCATGCCACGACCGGGATTCGAACCCGGCTTACAGGCCGCAACGGCAGACCGCCGTCTTAAACCGCTCGGCACACCAGCACGGCGAAATTGAAACGTAAGAGCTTTTTAACGAATGAAATTTCATGATATTATATGATGAAATAATTTCTCGTATTTGAATCTGTTACAATATATAAATTAGAAAACATATTTACACTATCATTTACGTATTAAATACAAAAATAAATACATATAATCATACTATTAATAGGCAAAAATTGTACGGATATTTGTGTGTTTGTCGTCCCAAAAGTGCTATAGACACAGTATTTAAGCCGGAAACAAACTACAAGGTGGCGCCACCAATATTTCTCAATACTCGCTAGGGAAACAGTATTACACAGAAACAAAATACAAGGTGGCGCCACCAACATTTCTTGTGTCTGGAGGGCAGGAGGTTAACTTTTTCTTAATGAGAAAGCGTAGCGCTTGCTACTGCGAAAATGATAAATCAATTTTGTATATATTGTATATACTATATTATACTATTGTATACTATATTATAGTTTCAATTTTAGTATATATATATATTATTTTAACTCATGAACTACTGCACACGTATTGTTTTATTAATTACAAGTGATCTCACACCTTATTGACTCTTCAAGCATATTTCGAAACTAACCTCTAAATATGGATAATTATATGCCTGCAAGAGTTACCATGACAAAATATATATTTTCTTGTATTGCTTAGTCATCATTCAAATTATACATGG
Source organism: Thereuonema tuberculata (assembly GCA_023159025.1). NCBI lineage: Eukaryota > Metazoa > Arthropoda > Chilopoda > Scutigeromorpha > Scutigeridae > Thereuonema > Thereuonema tuberculata. The sequence continues at coordinate 347 of JAFIDM010054849.1, read as the reverse complement.
GCTGTTATGGAAGTCGTGGCTTTTAAAAAATGAGTTTAAAACATCGTTTTTAATCTTGTGTTTTTGAAAAATGTCACGGTACAGTATTTTAAAAATGTGAATCTGTTTTACTTTCGTGAATATTTCACGGGTTGCCACTAGTGTACACTTATTAACATAGAAAGAACGCAAAAGAAAATGATTCAAAAGTGAAAAAATATATAGTATTACTTTTTTCATTGAGGATTCATCATATGAAGTACTCAATAAAGTGAAATAAATGTAGAGCATAAATATTGCTTAATTCAAATAAGAATGCCATTTTGAGTCGAGCTGAGACTCTGCAGTGGCCGTTTCGAGTTGTTGGG
>JAFIDM010054848.1:0-16970 GCA_023159025.1 Thereuonema tuberculata | reverse complement strand
CGTTGGTTCTTCATAGTCTTCCGCTTCACTATCTTCCTCATGTTCATCTACTTCATATGTATCTTCATTATACTCATCATTATACTCATCTTCGTCTTCACTATACTCATCATTATACTCATCTTCGTCTTCACTATACTCATCATTATACTCATCTTCGTCTTCACTATACTCATCTTCGTCTTCATCTTCCTGGTCTTCATATCTTGTACGGGCGACTGAGTCACCCATACATATTAGATAATTATCTATTGCTTCGTGCTTATCTTCGCAACTGTCTAAATCTGGAATCAAATTTAATAAGTCCTCAACTGCTTCCGATGTGGCTTGGATAAAGTTTGCGAAATCCCATTGATCATAATGAACATCTGAAAAAAGATAAAAATTACACAAGACTGTTTCATTTCAGCCATCTTGGTTAAGTCAATTATTTAGTAATTTCCAATAACTAATATTTGTCGAATAAAATATTCCAAGTATTTATAGAGCTGCTATTATCAAAATAGTCTTGATATCGGCAACATAAGAACACGGAATAATATATCTACGGAAACACGAAGAAAAACCTGAAGAAGGGGAAGGAGCGGAGAAAGAAGGCGAAGAAAAACCTGAAGAAGAGGAAAAAAGTGAAGAAGGAGAAGAATCTGAATAAAAGAAAAGAAGCGTCGTCGCTAGAAACCTAAACAGTTTTCAATTATTTGTTTCTCTTCTGAAATGACGGATTACGAATCATCCTAGATATTAAATATTCTCAATTTTCACAGGAAGGAAGTAGTTATAATAATTAGTAACTTGTCAGTTAATGATTTTTCTAATAAAATATTGTTTCAGATGATTTGTTCATATCTAAAATCAAGAAATTAATCAAGAACATATTTCAAATAATGGAAATAAATTTTAAATGCCTAATTATTCTGTTACATTTAAATAAGTAAATATTTTGTTATAAGTTCTTTTTCAAGCTGAAATTCTGTATTCTTTAAGCAGTTTTCAATTGAATTAACTAATAACTAAGTTAATCGTACTTTTCACCATAAACCTTTGGTACAAATATTTACTATTAGGTTTTTGATTAAGAAGTAGAAGTGGATGAAGAAGTGGATGAAGAATATCTTTTAGATGTTTCATTAGAAGTTTTAGTTTATAACTAAGTTAATTCAAAGGCTTCTTTAAATTCCAACTGAATAAAGTAGAATTCTCCCAGTTAAGCGTTTCATTCTTTTTTAACTTCTAATTTTTATCCTAACTTCATTAAAAGATTTCTTCCTTACAGAAATATTAGACTTCTCTAATATATTTCTTTATTTGATGTTTTCTGTCGATTATGCAATTTCCCATGTAGAATGTAAGCATTTTAAAGAATTTTATGAAACACACAAATGTTTAATTGTTTTGATTTATTTATAGTATAAAATAAGTAAGAAGGAATATTTTTCAAATCATTCCAATTAAATTTAAAACGCACCATAACTCTGTTATATTCAAATAAGTAATCTCTTGTTTTGTTTTTAACACTGACATTCTGTATTATTTAAACAGTTTTAATTGCATTAAGTAATAACTAAGTTACTTTAAAATGTTTCTTTATATTAGAACTGAATAAAGTGGAAATCTTAAAATTAAGCATTTCTCTTGTTTTTCATATAATTTTATCCTAACTCCATTAAAATTCATCACAGAAAGATGTCTTCCAACTAGAAATATTTGAATAATGAAAAAATTATGTTTCCTAATCTGATGTTTTTTTTTTTATTACGCAAATTCCCATTTAGGATGTAAATATTTCAAACAATTTTACAAAACACACAAACTTTTAATTTTATCCTAACTCTATTAAAATTCATTTCAGAAAGATTTCTCCCTTCTAGAAATATTTGTCTAATGACAAAAGTATATTTTCTAATCTAATGTTTTCTTTCTATTATGCAAATTCCCATTTAGAAAGTAAGTATGTCAAAGAATTTTACAAAACACACAAACTTTTAATTTTTTCATTTTACCTATAAAAGAAAATAGATGTCCTCAGATTAGAAGGAATTATAAGGATTCTTTCTCATTGCAACTGAATGCAGTATATTTCTAATAGTGCATTTTTTGTTAATTTTAGTATTTTCGTATTTCTTTAATTTTAATATTTCTTGTTAAATTTGTCCTTCCTAAAACAAGAGAGGACTTTCTCGAAAAGAAGTGATTTTGAGATTAATGATGAAATAACTTGATTCCTCATTTGTTAGTAATAAAGGAAAACTTTTCCCTACTTCACAGCATGGAAGTAATTCTTTAATTTGTTCATGAGCTGAAAAGAGAGTTTTTTTCTCTGTTTTCAACACATTTTAATCAACATTTCTTTCCTTACTCAAGAACTTTTACTAAAATAATGGTATAAGAACACTTCGAATTGAATTTTATTAAAATCTCAAAGAGTTTTTAAAATATGGTTACCATCAAACATAGCAGTATATACTTTTACATCTAACTTAGAAGCATTTTCAGATTATTGAGATTTGAAGATTATAAGAATTCCAAGTAAAGATAAAAAAAAAATCATTAAGATTTTTTTACCTCGTCAATAACGTATGTCATAATTAAAAAAATTACTAATTTTCTAAACAAATGTATTTCATTATTAGAATAGCGTTCAATTGATATTTCATTTAATTATGTTATTCATCTGTTTATTAAAGTTTCTAAATTACCACAAAAAAGAAATAGTTATATTAATTCATAGCTAATAGTTATTATAATATAGAATTAATTGTAAAAATAAATAGTACTTATTCACATAATATTTTGTCGTAAAATATTATTGTATATGATTTCTTTTTTTGAATAAGAATATTTTTTTTCTGAAGAATATATTTCCCAACCTACCAAGTAAAATCAAATTTGTAATTGTAAAGATATCATCTGGATATAAGGATTTTCAACAAATAGTGTCTAAAGCAGGGTTTCTCAACCTTTTTTTACCATGGACCCCTTTTCCCTTTTTTTTTTGGTGGACCCCCTCATAGTTAAAAAGTAAAGTGATCATATTAATAATCAACGAAATAGTAAATGATTATGCTTTCTTTTGAATGGAAACTAATTTAATGCAAATAAATCATTCTGCAGTGATATTATTCTGCATATTCTACACACTTCTAAATAATTCATAATAAACCATTTTAAAATAAGTGTGATTCAATGAGATCCCTGTGGACCCCGAAGAATATTACATGGACCCCGGTTGATAACTCCTTGTCTAACAGCTCAAGGAAGCATTGTTAATTAAAAATACAACAATGATCTAAAATACAGAAAATATGAAATCCAGAAATTACAGATTTACTGTAGATTGATTTGTGAAACTGACAAAATGTTGAAATAACAATTGAATAAGAACAAGCTTCAAGATTGTCAATATCTCATTCGAAATCAATTTCTTTATAGAATACGGTACTTACCCACTAAAGGACAATTTTTTTAAATGTATTTATGGTATGTATCTTAAATCATCAACTCCCTCAAATGTGTAAGACAAATAAGTAATTATTTATTACCTTATATCGTTTGGAAAAAAAATCTTTTTCAACTTATGCTAGTTTAAGGTTATTGAGGTGTCTTACGTTTCAGGGTATTTTGTTTGGAAATACGACGATAAAAAATTACTTTCCATTCAGAAAAGACCAACGCTATCATAAACAATGAAAAGTACAAGTTTTTTTTTGGTAATCAATGTATAGTGACTTTCAGGTAAACTACTTAACATAAACGCCACTGCAAGTCTGTCTGCAATTTCTTTACCTAATGCTGTAATTTGTTGCATCATCTAAGAAAACTAATAATCAAGCTCCAAACTTCATCAAATGAAACTTTGATATTTCGTCCTTTATTTCGAAGACTTTATCAAGATCTCTTTTTAAAAAACTTTAATAATAAAAAAATAAATATAATGGAAGGATTTTGTTATTATCTTGTTTTGTTAGGATTGAGAAAAAAGGTTTTTCTCCTTCCTTTACAGTTATTTTTTTGTTATTTAAGTTTTTTAAAAAGAGATCTTGATAAAGTCTTCGAAATAAAGGATGCAATATCGAAGTTTCATTAGATGAAGTTTGGAGTTTGATTATTAGTTTTCTTAGAATCTTTTGTTTCGTTTTAACACTGACATTCTGTATTATTTAAACAGTTTTCAATTGCATTGAATTATAATAACAGTTATATCAATTGCATCAAGTAATAACTAAGTTACTTTAAAATGAATAAAGTGGAAATCTTAAAATTTAGCATTTCTCTGTTTTTTTCATTTAATTTTATCCTAACTCCATTAAAATTCATTATAGAAAGATTTCTTTCTTATAGAAATATTTGTCTAATGACAAAATTATGTTTCCTAATCTGATGTTTTCTTTCTATTACGCAATTTCGCATTTAGGAAGTAAGTATGTCAAAGAATTTTACAAAACACACAAACTTTTCATTTTTTGATTTTACCTATAGAAGAAAATAGATAAAATAGAAAATAGATTAGAAGGAATTATAAGGATTCTATCTCAATGCAACTGAATGCAGTATATTTCTAATAGTGCATTTTTTTTTTAATTTTAGTATTTTCGTATTTCTTTAATTTTAATATTTCTTGTTAAACTTGTCCTTCCTAAAACAATAGAGGACTTTCATGAAAAGAAGTTATTTTGAGATTAATGATAAAATAACTTGATTCCTCATTCGTTAGTAATAAAGAAAAACGTTTCCCTACTTCACAGCATGGAAGTAATTCTTTAATTTGTTCATGAGCTGAAAAGAGAGTTTTTTTTTTCTATTTTCAACACATTTTAATCAACAGTTCTTTACTTACTCAAGAACTTTTACTATAATAATGGGATAAGAACACGTCGACTAGAATTTTATTAAAATCCCATAGAGTTTTTAAAATATGGTTACCATCAAACATAGCAGAATGTACGTTTACATCTAACTTAGAAGCATTTTCAGAATATTGAGTTTTGAAGATTATAAGAATTCCAAGTAAAGATAAAAAAAAAATCATTAAGATTTTTTTACCCCGTCAATAACGTATATCATAATTGTAAAAATTACTAATTTTCTAAACAAATGTATTTCGTTACTAGAACAGCGTTCAATTGATTTTTCATTTAATTATCTTATTCATCTGGTTATTAAAGTTTCTAAATTACCACAAAAAAGAAATAGTCATTTTAATTCATAGTTAATAGTTATTATAATAAAGAATTAATTATAAAAATAAATAGTAATTATTCACAAAATATTTTCTTGTAAAATATTATTTTATATGATTTCTTTTTTTGAATAAGAATATTTTTTTACTAAAGAATATATTTCCCAATCTACCAAGTAAAATCATATTTGTAATTGTAAAGATATCATCTGGATACAGGGATTTTCAACAAATAATGTCTAAAGGCTCTAGGAAGCATTGTTAAATAAAAATACAACAATGATCTAAAATACAGAAAATATGAAATCCAGAAATTACAGATTTACTGTAGATTGATTTGTAAAATTGACAAAATATTGAAATAACAACTGAATAAGAAAGAGCTTCAGATTGTCAGTATCTCATTCGAAATCAATTTCTTTATAGAATAGGGTACTTACCTACTAAAGGGCAATTTTTTTAAATATATTTATGGTATGTATTTTAAATGATATATTCCTTCAAATGTGTAAGACAAATCAGTAATTATTTATTACCTTATATCAGTGTTTCCCAACCTTTTTCGTGCTATGCCCCCCTAAAGTATCTAAAGTTTGCTATGCCCCACCAACTTAAATATAACTTTCACAACCAAAAAAAAAAACGACTTTTTGATTTTTACAACCAAAAAAAATGTTTTTTTTCAATTTTTCAATTGCCCCCCCTTTAACAATCAAATTGCCTCCCTGTGGGGCGTGCGCCCCACGTTGGGAAACAGGGCCTTATATCGTTTGGAAAAAAAATCCCTTTTAACTTATGCTAGTTAAGGGTTATTGAGGTGTCTTACGTTTCAGGGTATTTTGTTTGGAAATACGACGATAAAAAATTACTTTCCATTCAGAAAAGACCAACGCTACCATAAACAATGAAAAGTACAAGTTTTTTTTGGTAATCAATGTATAGTGACTTTCAGGTAAACTACTTAACATAAATGCCACTGCAAGTCTGTCTGCAATTTCTTTACCTAATGCTGTAATTTGTTGCATACTTTCCTCCATCTCTTGGATATGCCTTTCCATGTCTCCTCCATCATGTAGTTTTCTCGAGGATAATCTCCACATTACAGTAACTAGATTACACAAAGTTGCTTTCAGATGGTAATCTTGAAGAGCCTCCCATGCTGCTTGTGCTGTAGTAGGTTTCCTAATGAGTTGACTGCAATCCACCCTTAAACCTATCGTAGCTCTGAATGTCCCTTCTTTATTTAACCATTTGCTATCTGGATCTGCTGGAATTGCCTGACTAACTACTAACTAAATATTTTTTCACGTCGTGACGTATATACATTAAAATTACAAAAAACTACTAATTTTCTTAAATATCTTTTTTTAACAGAATGACGATCAACTGATTATTCATTAAATGATTGTTATTTCTAAGGCGAGGGTCCTTTAAGAAATAAAGTTTAAAATAAATTTAAATTATGATTATCGGAAGTGCAGTTGTGTCTCAAAAGAAAAAATGAACAATTAAACTTTCTCTAATGAAAATTTAGTGAGAAAATTCACGTTACAGCCGTTGCCGACCTCAATGAATGTTTTAAACCATAAAAATTGAAACTGCGCATTTGAATTATTAATAAAAAGCAATGAGTGAGACCAAATTGTTTATCATTAACATGACAGAATATACTTTTATATGTAACTTATTAGCACATGTAGAATATTGAGATTATATATATTTTATAAAAGTCCCACGTAAAGAAAAAAAAAAAATCACCAATATTTTTTTTACATCGTGATGCATTTTCATAAAAATTACAAACACTACTAATTTTCTTAACAAAAATTTTTAAGAACGGTGTGAAACAAATTCGTCAATGAACGTGAAACAGCTGTTCCAGAATGTCACTTGGTAAACAATTTGGTTTCTCCATTGGAGTATATGTATCTTTGTTAAATTTAAACTATGCGTAATTTTCTTTAGCAAATAATTCATTTTATCGATGCAGTGAAAGTTGTTTCTTTCAAAGATATTCATTTTATCTGACGACATTGAAATATCCCATCAAAAAACATTATGATTAAAATTTGTTCGTCTCGGAGGGGGATATCCAATACTACAAACTCGACCCCTCACCCCCCACCCCCTATGAGGTGATGGGTTGTGAAGAAAAGCATAAATAGGAACCCTCTTTTTTTATAGCAAATTCGGATTCTCCAAAAAATTTCACGTTGATTTGATGTACTGTATGTCGGGGTTGCTCGCAGATGGCGCTGTAATCGACAAAAATCAAAATGGGTAAAACGTCGTTGAAAGTTGAGGATATCTCAAGAAATAAAAAATCATATGAAATCAGAGAAATAAAAATGTAGACGTATTTGATATTTATCAAAATGCTATCCAATGACGCGTGAATTAACCCACCATCCCCACGCTATGAGAATGGGATGCAATTATTTCATATCTTGTAATGTATTCCGTTGTGCCTCTTCTTTTTCTTGTCTCACATATTGGAGTATTTTGTCCAATTACAGTAAGTGTTCAAAAATACAGTAAGTGTTCAACTTCAATATATTTATTGATCCTGTCTTCAAATGACTGTACACAGGACAGAAGCATAACTGCGGGAATTTCAGCACAGGCGTTTCTTATGCGTTCTGTTGGCACGGTCTGTTGGCACTTGTTGATGAACCTTATTTTTTAGATAACCATACAGAAAGAAATCCGGCAATGTCAAATCAGGCGATCTAGCAGGCCAATTAATAGGGGAACCTCTGCCAATCCACCGACCATTGTAATCACAGTCTAATACTTCGCGTGTATGACGTGAGTAATGTGCTGGCCAACCGTCATGCTGATACCACATACTTTGTCGAACGTCCAAGGCAACATCCTCAAGTACTATTGGTAGTTCCTGTTCCAAAAAATTTCGATATCCGATTCCATTCAAAGTACCTTCAATAAAATAAGGACCAATGAGTTTGTTTCCTATGATTCCACACCAAACGTTAACTGACCAAGGACGTTGATGTTCAACTTGTTCAACTTGTTGATGTTCAACTAGCTTCTCCTGTAAGGGTTTTTCTTCATTTCCTTTTCTTGGTTTGTACGCTGCCATCAGAGATAAAGGCATTCACAATTTTGTAAAAAAAAGAACGAGAGCGAACTTTATCTGGAAACTGCTCAGGATACAAGGCAACAGCATCGTCAACATTTCTCCTACATTCACCAGAAATCAGAATCATTTCAATTTGTTCTTCTGTGGTTGCACGATTCATTGTCCACTTGCAATTCTGTTCTACTGTAGAAATGAAGGGTAGATGTGCAGGCAATAAAACCTACTCACGTACAATGAAAGTTTTAGAGATGCTTTCAGTTCTAATTCTGAAAGATAAGTGAGCTCTGATCGCACTGCACTGCCTTTTATGATAGAGCAATCCCCTTTTCGTATCGTCGGAGGAATACAACGTTGAGAATGGGATATCCCATTACAAGTTATGAAATAATTGCCTCCCACTGCCGCAGCGTGGGGGTGGGGGGTTAATTCAATTGTCATTGGATAGCATTTTGATAAATATCACTTACGTCTACATTTTATTTCTCTGATTTCATATGATTTTTTATTTCTTGAAATATCCCCAATTTTCAACGATGTTTTATCCATTTTGATTTTTATCGATCACAGCAACCCCGACGCACAGAATCATCTGCTAGCAACCCCGACGTACAGAACATCCAATCAACATGAAATTTTTTCGAGAATCCGAATTTGCTATAAAAAAATGAGGGTTCCTATTTACGTTTTTCTTCACAACCCATCACCTCATAGGGGATGGGGGGTGAGGGGTCGAGTTTGTTATCATTGGATGTCCCCTTCCGAGACGAACAAATTTTAATTATAAAGTTTTTTGATCCGATTTGTAGTTTTCAGGATATTTCAATATATTCAGATAAAATGAACACCCTGTATATATATATATATATATATACTACCTCCCAACAAGTAATAAGTTACCTATGATAGACAAGGAAAACGAAGTTTCTTCACTGTCAATAGTTGGTGGAGCCTCCACGAGCAATGATTTCAGCTGCGACCCTCCGGAACATACTCTCAACCAACGTTGTAAGACAGCGAGCGATATTTTTTTTCACTCGTCTTGGGGAAATTAGGTCAATTCCGATTTTAAACAGAGGGGGCACCCCTTAAGTTGACGTTCCAACTCGCCCCAGAGGTGCTCCATAGGGTTAAGGTGCGGGCTCTGCGCAGGCCAGTCCAGTCGATTAACTCCATTGTCACCATACCAAGCTATGGTGGATCCGCAACATGACAGGTGGCATTATCATCCTGAAAGTAACATGCGTCCACCCCGTAAAACTGCCACAACATAGGAAGCGCTTGGTCATCCAAAATGGTGCTGTAGGTCTCGGCGTTGTGCCTACCAGGAATTACGACCAAGGGTATCCGTGCCGTACCAGAAAAAACACCCCACATCATAACTCCACCTCCGCCCAACTTCACTGTTGGCACAATACATTCCGGCGGGAGGCGTTCTCCAGGCAGACGCAAACCCAGAACTTGCCATCCGAACGGTAGAGGGTGAACCTTGATTCGTCGCTCCAGAGAACATGTTTCCACTGTTCAACGGTCCACTGTCGACGTTCTTTGCACCACGTTAGCCGAGCGGCGCGATTGGACTTGGTGATCAAAGGCCTGTGGGCGGCAGCACGTCCATGATAACCGAGCAGATGGGCTTCCTTACGGATGGTATTCATCGACACAACAGTCCCAGTTACCTGTTGAAATTCGTCCCGGATTTGGCCGCGGGTCTTCCGAGGTTCTCAGGACAGCACCCGTTGGTCTCTAACTCTCAGTTTTGTGGGTCTGCCGGGTCGGGGCATATTCCGACAGTCATCCCTCTCCTTTCACTTGCAAATATCGTAGGCCACTGTCGATTTTGGGTACGTCAACTCGCTGGATATGTCGCGCATGGATCGGCCATTTCTGTGATACCCGACAATTACCCCTTTCTCGAAATCGGAAAGCTCCGAACTGGGTGGCATCTTGCATGCAACTGTTGGCGTTGTTGTTTCGCACATGATATTTAACGGCAGCTGCCGTGACGTGTCTCAGAACCGCCGATATCGTCGTTTTCAGGGATGTCCAATTACTTGTTGGGAGGTAGTGTATAAAGTCGGTTCATGGTGTCAGGTGGCGCCTTCCGAAAGAATCTACAAGAAGTCTATTCCAGGTCTTCCAGTCAAGGGTCCATTCCTCTTCCAGACTCCTAACCCTCATTGCTTCTTTAATATCGTCCATCCAAGCCTTCAGTGGTCTTCCTGGTTTCTTTTTTTGATTTGTTTTGTAATCAAAAGCGATTTTGGATAGTCTTTCATCACTCATTCTTTTAACATAACGAAACCAAATTAATTGTTTTCTTTGAAGATCGTCCAAAATGTTTTCTTTTATTTTCATCATTTCTTTGATTCTTTCATTTATTATTCTTTCTATTCTTGATACCCTGCATGATCTTCTTAGGGCATGCATTTCCCTCTGCCCCATGTAACAAGGTGCTCTTTACAATATAATTGTGTATATTATACTTTCTTTTCCTAGAGACCTCTTCACTCCACCAAATAGAATTTAATAGTTTTGTAGATTTTCTTCCTTGACAAATTCTGTTTTTAATTTCTTGTGAGTCTCTGCCTTCTTTATTAATGTCTACTCCGAGGTACCTATAATGCTCACAGCTTTCTATTTTCATGTTATTATTTAGATTTAGGTCCGTCTCATTTCCTCCTATACATAGATATTTGGTCTTGCTAACGTTCATGTATAGTCCCCATTTCTCATATTCTTCCTTAATTGTTATCGTCATTCTCTCTAAATCATTTTTACTCTTTGCAATTATGACTTGGTCATCTGCGAATTGCATAGTAAACATTGACGTTTCTTTCACATTAAGTCCCAATCCTCTGCAGTTTTCTTTCCAAACTTTCAATGCTGTTTCAACAAAAATTTTAAAAAGTGTTGGTGAGATACAACATCCCTGTCTGAATCCTTTATCTGTTATAAAACTTTTTGACAATCTTTGAACTACTTTAATCTTTCTTTTTGAATGTCTGTAAAGTTCTTGAAGTGCTCTAATAATATTTAAATTTATGTTTATTTCCTTTAATACGTTCCATAATTTTGCTGCTCTAAATCCCCTTTGTTCTTCACTTTCTTTCATTCTAATTTCTTCTTCAATAAAATCTTTTAAAATTCGTCCATATCGTCTACTAAACGTTGCTGTTACAATAATGCCACGGTAATTTTTACATTTTTGTCGGTCTCCTTTCTAATAAATCGATATTAAATATCCATTTCTCCACTCTTCTGGTGTTTCTTCTCCGTTTAAGCATCTTTCGAATAATTGTGTAATTAATCTGAGCAATTTCTCGGTTCCATTTGGATCAGTTCTGCTGATATTCCACCGGGACCATTGCTCTTTAATTCTTTAATTTTTTAATTGCTGTTTTAACTCTCTCAAGTTTCAATAGTATATGTTGTTGTATGATATCAATATCTGTATTTTTTACTTGAAATTCATTTCTAGTTTCCGTAAGCAAAGTCTTATAATATTCTTCCCATTTCTCAACAGATATTCCTTGCCATGAATTATTACCTTCTTTTCTAATATTCCTTAAAAATTTCCATGCCTCTGTACATCGTCTTCCTCCTATAAATGTCTCAATTTCTCTGCATTTTTTATCTCAAGATGTGCTTTTTTTATCTACTACTAATTTCTTAGTGTTATTTCTAAAAGTTCTATAAATCTGTCTATCCTCCTCCTTTTTTGAAGTCATCCACTTAAAATAGGTTTCTTTTTCCTGTTGTATAATCTTTTCAATGTCCTTATCCCACCAAAAGTTTTTTTTGGATTTTTTTTTCCTTTTCTTTTTTGTCCTAGTGCTTTCTTTGCAGCCTGGTGAAAAGATGATTTAATATGTTGATATAGCTCGGTTGTATTAGCATAATTCCTTTCTTCTAATTTTTCATCTAATCTTACTTGAAAAAGTCCTTTTGTACTCCCTTCTGTTAATCCTTCCAACATATATTCTGGGATATCAATATCGTCCACCTCTGTGGGATTTCTTTTCTCTCTAATTATATTAGCCGAATAAGGAAATGGAAGTCTTGCTCGCACCAAAAAATGATCTGAGCCACATTCAGCTCCTCTCTGGACTCTGATGTCTAATAATTTTAATTGAGCCCTTTGTTTAATAATTATATAGTCAATAATTGTTTTTAGTTGTCTAGTATTCTGATACCATGTGTATTTGTGAATATCCTTGTGTTTATAAAAACCATTTGTAATCTTTGGATAGTTAGTTCTGCAAAATTCAATAAGTATTTCTCCATTATCGTTGACTACATCCTCTCCGAACTCTCCAACAATGTTATCTCTCTTCCCGCATCCAGTTCTTCCATTGAAATCACCCATCATTAGAATTTCTCTTGTTCCTCCAATTTCATCAATGATTTCCTGCAGTTTTTGATAAAACATATTCTTAACTTCAATAATGTCATCGTTATTCGGAGCAAAAATTCCCAAAATAATAATTCTTCTTCCAAAAATATCCATATTGACATTTAAAATTCTTTTATCAACAGCATCTAAGTTCTCAAGATTTCTCTCAAATTTCTTTTGCATTAAAACTGATATTCCTCGTTTTTCTCTTTCCTCCGTTGGAACACCTGAGTATAAATGAATAAATTCTCCAGTTTTTTCTATTCCTGATCCTTTTTTCATAGTCTCTGTCAAAACAATCAAATCGACCTTCATCGAATCAATCTCTGTCATTACATGAATCCATTTTGATCTAATACCTTGCCCATTCCACCATAATCATAGTCCTTTACCGTAGCCTTAGTCGCTGTCCATTAAAAGCATCCGGTTTATTATTCCTGTAGATTCTTTTTGCGTGATAGATTTTTTTTACATGAAATAGGGTACAGGCCTATTGTCATTGGCCTGGAGGATCATGGTATCCATTTGGTCTGCACCTACCATTCGACCAATCCGGCTTGGGAGGCCCTACCAGTAGCTACGCTACCGCCGGCATAACTCTCCGGGTCATTGGTGCACGCAATCCCCTTCACCACGACAAGTTAAAGGCACCATGGAGGAGTCAAAGATTATCAGAAAAATAAAAATAGATGAGGATTAACCATGATCACTTTTCTTGGATGAGAAATGAAAAATATTAGAACAAATTGAACTGGATAAAAATATACGTCAAGATATAAAAATACTGTTTTTTCCCAATAATTTATTTCTCAACCTACCAAGTAAAATCTTATTTGTAATTGGCAAAATGGCAAAACCCTTCCCACAAATGATAAGAAATATTCTCTAATACTCAAGGAAGCATTGTTAATGGAAAAAAACACAATAACAATCTAAAAACAGAAAATATGATATCCCAGGAATTACAGATTTATTTACCAATTCATTTTTATATTCTTGGGAAGCATCTATATAGATTTTGTGGTCATGAAGTATTGGAATAACCTGTTTAATTGTTTTAAGAAATGTTTTATTTTATTGCAATTCGCTTTTTAATGAGACATCACCTATTACAAGATTCATTCACATACAAGATTTAGAACAGAACTGTACTACAGTGAATATATGAATGTTAGAATAATAAGTGGATCAGAACATGCTTCAAAATTAATAGTTTTACAAAGACAATGTTTTTTTTATATTGTAATATATATTCTTTAAGGAAAATACTCTGAGAAGTGATGAAGATTATATTGCCAAATGTGATGTTTTATTTATATTAAAAATAAATTCCCATATAGTGTGTAAGTATTTTAAATATTTTTTAAAAAAAATTTTTTTTCTATCTATAATAGACTTCCTCATTTCAGATTAGAAACTATTTTAGAGATTGTAGAGGAATACAGACGACTACAGAATAATTCTGATACTTGTACTTTCCATCAAGTTGTAGTTGTAGATTCCTACGAGCCAAAGGACTTCTTAGAACCACAATGATTATCTTCTGGTTTTAGAAAAGGAACAAATTTCCCAGGGAAAGATCTGGGAAAAGGTCTGTCTTTACAGAATCGAATTTCAAAGGTACCAAATACTCGCAAATCTTACTGTCTTGCAGACAATCATTGATAATGGTTTGTGCTGTTACTTTGTGGGTATCAAAGTTCTTGTATAAAAAACGACGGAAAGTATTTAACTGTAAATCTAAACTCAAAGAATTACGGCAATTATTTGTTGCTATTAACGAACTTCTGAATGAAGACTTCGATGTAATTGCAGTGAATATACTTTTTATGATCAAAGATAGCGATTCGTCTTTCGCATTTTTATGAGACATCACCCATCACGAGGTTCATTCGCATATAAGGTTTAGAGCGGAACTGTTCTACAGTGAATATATGGCGCAGAATGTTGGAATAATATGGATAAGAACATGCTTCTTAATTAACAAGTTTTCAACGAGTTTTCATATTGTAATTTATAATCTGAACTTATTAAAGTAAAAATCTAAGATGACTGATAATTATTATATTGCTTAATCTGATGGTTTCTTTTTCTATTAAACAAATTCATTGTAGGATGTAAGTATTTCAAAGAATTTTAAGAAACAGACAAACATTTTATTTTTTCTATCCACAGTATAAGAGACGATAGACTTCCTCATTTTCGATTAGAAAATATTTTACAGATTTTAGATGAATATAGATGATTATAGAATAATTCTGATAGTTTTACTTTTCTTCAGTTTAAAAGGGAAAGAGCCAAAGAAATACGATCCAATCTTTAGCATTATAATAAGACCATTTTGGTACGCTTTACTTATTAATTGATGGATTTCTGTAAAAAACGTATAACATTCAAGGTTCGTTGCTTCAATCACGACTGTTTGTACAGAACACTAAAACAATATCCTGAAGAGAAGCTAACTACTATCGCATTTTTTTTCAATGTTATCTTTAAGAAAACAAAATGCTCATTTTTCATTTTTTATTAAACTGATCTTTCCTAAATCAATAGTGGCCTTTCAGGAAAGGGATTCATTTTCAGATTGTTGATGATAAAAGTTGATTCATTATTTCTTTCTAACATCAGGAAATTTTATATTAGATCAAAGTATCGACACAATTGTTTAATTTATTCAGAAAATTATATCTTTGATCAAAGCATCGACACAATTGTTCATTTTATTCAGAAGATTGTATCTAAGATCAAAGTATCGACAAAATTGTGTCTTAGATCAAAGTAACGACACAATTGTTAATTTTATTCAGAAGATTGTATCTTAGATCTTAGAAAAGGCAATAAACAATAATCCACCCGTAAAAATGAATCGGAAAAGGCAATTCTTTTGTTTATCCTGTGCTGGGCTTAACAGACATTTTTCAGTGAATTTGTCAGCACGTTAAGCCTTCCTTTTGCTTTTGAGTTATGTATTCTTTTTTCACACATTATGCGCTTGCAGCGCCAGAACTTCCCCTATCGTCGTTATTTGATACTTTTTTTTTCCTTGACAAATCGAAACCGCATACTTTAATGTGTAGGGTTGACCAAATTTTGTTATATTTCGTCCTGTAGATAACACGCTACAGGGCTCCGAACACCTCCTGTTATTTCCTGATCACCAGGTATTACTGAATTTATGAAGAATTTCTGGGCTATAACAACTTTGTCCGACGTCGTAAGAATTTAAGCCTACTTGCGGGCCTAAAAAAACGTCACTCAAGTCACTCTTCAAACTGCTGTAGATCTTGTGAACGAGCGCTGTCTAGATCAGTAACCTATTGGAATTACTTTAATTGTGGGAAGTTCACTATCCAGTAGTTTGTGAATAAATAGTCTGGCAAAGAGGCACAGATTCTTGAAACATAGAAGGTGCGGCATAATAACACAAAGAACAAAAGCAAGCACCGCCACCTTTAATTAAAACTACTAAAGTTACATAATGGATCTTTAAGAAACCACAAAATAAACATTTGAAACCAAGATGATCTTCAGAAGGTATCAGAGTAAAGCAAAATTATTGCTCTTCGTTTTGATGCTCATTTAAATCAATTCTGTGTTTCTTTCTTTTTTTTTGAAATTCTGTATTTTTTAATCAGTTTTCAATTGCATTAACTAAGTCAATTTAAAGGTTTATTTAAATTAGAACTGAATAAAATAGAATTCACCCAGTTTAACATTTCTTTTTTTTAACATCTAATTTTTATTCTAACTCCATTAAAATTTATTACAAAATAATTTCTTACTTAGTGAAATATTTGACTGATGGCAAAATCATATTTCCTAATCTGATGTTTTCTTTCCATTACGCAATTTAGGAAGTAAGTATTTTAAAGAATTTTACGAAACACACAAACTTTTATTTTTTTAAATTCAATGTAATTGTTTTCTAATGAAAAGAGAATAAAAAGTGATAAGAAAATAAAGATAGTTTTATGATTTAGTAAGAAAACCACCTTCAGAAAGAAACGAAATAAACAAAAAAGATAGGTAAGTGAAGAAAGATTTGAAGTGAAATGTGATAGTGATTGAATGGAAGAGATTCACTTTACATGCCAACAAAATGTCAGTATCAAAAATAGAGAAGTTATTTTTCATAGTGTTTTTTATAAGCATTGACACCAGTAAACTTCATACAATTTTTTTACTCCAAATTTGTATAGCACTTTTATAGCAATTGAGATTGTATAGTACGGAGGTGATCCAAACAGAAATGAAATAAAATTGCCAATATATTTTCCTGCTCCTAAACTACATAAATTCAA
>JAFIDM010054847.1:0-21184 GCA_023159025.1 Thereuonema tuberculata | reverse complement strand
CGAATCCTAGCTTGTAACGTTGTGCCTTCGTTTGTTTACTTATTTCTTTGAATCATTCTTTGAATCATCGGGCACGTTGAATTTCTTTTCATGATACAGTCGAACCTCCATACATCGAAGTAGCAAATTGCCGGAAAAAAATTCGATATATAGAAATTTCGATATATAGAATTTTATCATAATTACTCCTAAAACATTAAAATTGAGCCTAATTTTCGTATACGAAACTCAATTTCTAATTTATATGCGAATCACATTAAACGAAAATTAATACAAGTAATTAAAAAATGAATTAATATGAAAGATTTATTGAGTACTACATACCTTTTAAAAAAAACAAAAATCCAGAAAGTGGTTACAATGATCACAGTTATATTTTTTTTTTTTAAATTCGAATATCTTTCTGAACAGCCAGTTTTTTACGGAAAGTTCATCAAAGAAAGGTTCGCTTTTATTCAGTCCACTAAAAACTTCATAGGAACATTTTCCGCGAATTGAAGTCCACGACGTATTGTTTCAAACGCTTCTCGCATTTCTTTCTTCGATGGCTTGGAAATGTTTTCAGATTCATTTACTTCCTCTGGTTCTTCGATTTCTTTTTCAGTTTCATGAAACGAACTCAGTATGTCTTCGTCTGTAGGATAATCAGCAACGGCATTCCGATTTTTTATAATAGTCGACCTGTGCTTGCGAGAATATCAAATTTAGCTTAAATGTCTTTTTTGTGCATTCCGCTATCTACATTCTTCAGCAATTCAACTTTATCCACACTTTTATCCCAATAAGTCTTGAAAATTTTTTTCGATATATAGAGATTTTTTCGATATATAGAAACAGTTTTTCTATGTAATGAACGTGGAGATTTGCTAAGAGTTCGATATATAGAAAATTTCGATATAAGGAAGTTCGATATATGGAGGTTCGACTGTATTTTGTAGTTAAGGATTAAATTTAAGAAAATGAGTTAAAAATTATTTAGTCATTAATAGTAAGTACAAATAATTACTTTTTTTTTCTTGCCATAGTACTTTAAGATCAGAATTATTCCTTTATATTACTTTATTATGTTGAATTTAAATATTTATTCAGACTTTTTCTGTCATTAGATACTGCACAGTTACTAAATAATTTCTAAGAAAACCATTGTTTTCCTGCAATTTAATTTTCAGTTTAAGTGGATACAAGAAAATTCCCTAATAGATGCTTCAAAATAAATCCGATATTGAGAAGCAGCCAAAACACGACATAAAAAGATGGCAATTGAAATGGAAAATTCAAAAGGATGACTATTTGGGCGATATCTTCAAAAAAAATCTCTAAATTTAGTAAACACATGTCACTCGATAACCATAAAATCTCTAATCCGTTTCTTGTAGTATTTTCTCCAATACAACAATGTCTTTTGTTAAGGTAGACTCATTGTTTAAAATTGTTTCTTAAATTCTCTTCTGATTTGGACGATTGATTCCAGAAAAACTGGGTTTTTTTGTTTTTGTTTTTTTTTTGTTTTTTTTGGACTTCTTTTCTCTTTAAATGATTTCAAATGTATTATGAAGTTACCATTTTAATGATAATGTCTGCCTCTTCTCAAGACAATTTCCTTTGTTCATTTAATAGCTTTCGGATTTGTTTATTCGTTTTAGTTTTCTTATAATTTAGAATAAAATTAATGAAGTCTTACTGCATTTGAAACACCCAGTGTTTGCTTTTATAAGTTAGAATTAAGATAAAGTTAATAAGTAATTATTTAGACTAATATTTTTATGTTGGCTGCTGGTTGGAGGTGGCGGGTTCGGTTCCCGGCCTAAGCGGAGGGCGGGAATTTTTCCACGCTTCTTTCTCTTCCAAACGGGTCCTATGGTCTACCCAGCCCTCTGTAGAATGGGTACCGGGTTTCTTTCCCGGGAGTTAAGGCGGGCGGGCGTCGGGCTGACCTCCCGACCTCAATCTACTCCCGTTGGTCTCGAAACGCTGGGAGCCTTTCCTCCCGCGCTCCCGTGGACCTGCATGGCCTGTTTATCGGATTGCTTAACTTTTAACTTAAAATATTTTTGTAAATTTTGATTTTTTTTACTGACCTATTAAATAGAAATCCGAAAATTAAAAGTCGTAAATCTTCATCTAGAAATCATCTTCTAAATATCATCTTAGTTAAAGAATTAATTTAATGAAAATCACAAAATTATAAAGCGGATAAAAATTATATGCTGTATTAACAAATATACAACATCTCCACAGAAAATATATTCACAGAAAATATATTTATTTAAACAAAGTTTCAGAAAGAATTCTTTCCGTTTTAAAGTTTTTTAAAACTTGAATAATTACTGATATCTACATATCATCTACACTCTCCTGGAAATAGTTTAATATAACAATCACTTACCGATGAATTTAACAATATTACTTCTAAACAATCACTGTATTTACTTCAATTCGCAACTTCAATTCTTTAAATTTTATCAACCTTCTGTTATCAACACATGATTTTTACCATCCCTCCTGCTAAATTTACTAGTACTTTTATCAACTTCCATTATGTCATTACGATTAATATTACTATTCCTAGCATTTCTTCTAATTATACTTTCTATTATTTTCCTCGGTTTTGAATCTTTTTCTAAAAATAATAATTTAACCTTATTATTAATGCAATGACCTAACTCACAGCAGTACTCAGCCAATTCTGACTTATCTCCTTGTTTCTTCTTAATATAATATAAATGTTCTAAAACCCACTCCCTTACCGTACGTCTGCTTTCTCTAATATAAAAATGTGCACAATTTAAACATTCTATTATTATAAATTATTCCCATATCATATCTTCTCTCACTTTTATTTAACTTGTAACACAAAATACTTTCAATTTCTTTGGATATTCAAAAGCTAATTCTATATCATACTTTTTACAAATCCTTTTTAATTCAAAACTGTTCTTATTCAAATATGGAACTACTAATCTTTCTTCCTTATTCTTGTCCAATTCTTTAATTTTGAAGGGTATCTTATTCCTTTAAAGTTTAATGAAAAAATTTTGTGAAAATATATTTTTTGTGGAGATGTTGTACATTTGTTAATACAATAATAAGTAGAAAGGAGATAAGAAAGAAATATGAACTTAATAATAAATACTATTTGATTATATGCTAAAAACTGAGCTCTTGTTTAATGTTGACTTTCTTTTTTGATTTACGTGTAAATATTGATTTTCAAAAGAAATATATTTGGGGGGGAATGTATGATCATCTTTTTCAAATACTTTCTGATATTTTTTTACTTTCCTCATATTAAAAAGACTCAGTCTTTTCATTAATTTCATTCATTTTGGGAAAGCCTTCGTCAGAATGAGATATAGAGAACAATAGCTCCACAAATTTCTCGTAAACACCATCATCATAACTTTAGTTTGAGGTTTTGCCTCACTTCTTACAGAGAAGTGTTGCTAGTGTTTCGAATAATTACTAATTTCTGCACAAAAATCCATGATACAAGAAAATTTTTTAAATAGTCCAGAGGAATTAGAATTCACATAAGTATTACTCAATTACCTTTAAATTTATAAAATTCCAAACTTTCTTTAATTAATTTCCAATTTCTTTAATCCTATGTCTGTAAAGTATAGTTTGCTTGTCAGGTTATTCGGTTGTTTGTTTGTTTGCATTCGGAGCCGGGCTGAGTTATCAAAAGTAAAATTGGCAGATTTATTAATTAGAACCTAGAATTCATTATAGTCAAGTTTGATTCTGGTTTCGATCGAAATTATTATACTTTGCTAAAACATCAATGCTATCGGAAAAAGACCAATGAAAATCTAAATTATTGTTTTCATTTTGACAACGAGAGACATTATCATTACAAGGCAAGAACGTGTGGTCTTTCAATTTGTTATTTCATCGTCTCTTTAGCACCGAGAATTGGCAGTGATTCTCTGCTGATGTTAATTAAAACTTGCCTTTTAAATGAATTTCTGTTGAACAAGATTGACTGATTTGTCTCCATCGGCTAAAAGTGGATATCAAGTCTCCATTTGACATTCAAGATAACACGATAGCGCTACTGAATTCGCTCTTGCAATTATACTTCGATGCTGTTTCTCGCATTCTCGTAAATTACAAACCTTCCATCACCTCCAGTGTATTAAATGCACGTCCCTGCATTGCCTATCGTGATGTGACTTTGCCAACCAGGCGATAGAAAAACGGACAAATATGGAGTCGAAAGAAGTGATAGTAAAAAAAAAATGCTAGTTGTCAACATTTGTTTTTGTCAATTTATTAGTTTTAGTAGTTCATATCAGTTTCTAAAAGTGAATACAAAAATATCAATACATAATAAGCTTTTATTTTTATGTTTTTTTTTTTTATTATTTTACTTATTATTTCTTGATCATTGAAGTAGAATACTATTCATTGTTTCAATTCTTGCTATCCAGAATATTCTGTGAAAAAATCAGCAACAGACGAAAAGAATTAAACTATTTCATTCCTCCAGCTTTTTAGTACCGGCCCTTTACTATCACAGTGAATACGATTTTCATTAAAATTCATAATAGCATAAAATACATTAAAAAATACTTTTGCTAACAACTTTTATAGTTATCATATTTTTTTAATATATATTCCATTTACTGGATTGGATAGGCAACTGGATTGGAAAGAGCATGGTCTGCAAACTCAATTCGCTAAAGTTTTCTAAGCTCTTCCTGAGCCCCTTCCTTACGCGATGAGTAGATTCAGTTATCACTGGCTGGACTGGACAAATTACAGTTTGGAACAAAGCTTATCGATATATTGAAATTATTGAATAAATTACTATAAATTATTAATTCTTATAGATTTAAACTGCTCATGTTCTTCTCATACACTCTTAGTTTACTATCATCTTGCAAATCATTTGTATTTATTGATCACAGTGAGATAATCTGCAGCTTAAATGGTGAAGAGCTGATCTTTAAAATCGATATCAAGATTTTAAAGGAGGGCGGTTTAAGATTTGGATTTCCTTTGGTCTCACAGCCAGGAACCTTATCTTCTCCGATGCCTGCTCTCTATAGAAAACGAAGGAATGTTGCTTTCACCATAACTGTCATTCGTTCCACTGTTCAGTTTCTTTGTATTTTTTATAAATTATGCAGATGTTGTGAAATGGAAAGAATTATCTTCAATATAACGATAAATAAAAAAAGAGAAGTAAACAAAAATCCAGTAAGGCGCAAAAGAAAAACAAAAGATTTCGCCTCTGGGCTATAATAGGTCAGAGTCTGAGATGGACATTTCGTCCTCTTTATGGACTCGTAGCCGGATAAAACTCTCGACGAACGCTCAGATCGCGAAACCAGTTTAGAGATTTCGCTCACCCACCCGTCAGTGGAATCTCAACAAAATAAAAGTACAACCAAAACATCAAAGCAAAAGAAAAAGCTCCAATTTCTGGCCTGCAAATTCGTTACACACTGCAAATCGTTAAATTGAAGAAAGCAAAGGCTGATGGCAAGCCACAATTTTATTATTGAGAAAATGAAAAGCTTCACAGCAAAGCTTCGTACAAGAATAATTTTTTGCAACAAGGATTAGTTTGAATGAGGACCATTAATGGTTTAAAGAAGACATCTAAAAAGCAGAGGATTTTGTCTATTAGTTAGTATTAATTTTAACGTGTGTGTATTCGAAATTAATGGGATGAAATCGAGGCCACCACACTGTCGTCAGGCCACCACCTGACGAAGCAGTGTTTGACCACTGTGAAAGTACTAGTAATGTAGTTTATTTTGTTAAGTTTATAAAGTTTGGTCTATAATTGACAGTGTGATGGCCTCGATTTCATCCCATTAATTTGTCTATTAGTGTTTATCTAATGTTAAAACGAAGTAAAGGGAGTATTATTTTTTTTGGAATTAATGTAACTACTTATTTTTATTGCTATTGTTTTACTCCTGAGTAAGTTTACTTGTGAGATTTTCATTCAGATTTCATAGTAGACAAATCTTTACAAAATGATTTCCATTTTAATAATAGCTATTACAATTTATGTTAAGATCAAGTTCCTGAATTATATTAATTATTGAACACAAAAGTTTACCACTTTTGCTTTTATTTTTCTTTGTTAACCCTATTATTAATTGGCGATAAGTGATAGAAGAAGAAGGCTTAAACTGTAACAGGATTTTTTCTCTTCCTGAAATTCTATCAGGGAATCATTAGTGGGTTACTATGGAGATAATCTCATTCGCAATTATACGTCCCTCATACAAATGAATGAACAATTCAAGGACATTCTCATAAACACTAAAGGAATGATGATAAATCGACATATTGAAATTTGAGGTTTATGAGGAAATTGTATCTTCATTATTTCACTGAATTATTTTAACTACATTTATTTTTCATCGTTGACTTCCTGAAAACAAAAGGTATCTCTGATACTAAAACAGCAGTCTGACACTAAGGTGACATAATGTGAATTCTGAAAGACGCATCAAAGATTTTCTTTTTTTTTTCCTTTGTAAGTATTATCACTACTCTATTCATAAACTGTAAAATTTAACGAAGAAAATAAAACGAAACTTTTGTCTTTAAAATTTTTGTAATGATTCGGTAATTAATCCTACGAAAAATATTGCTATTAATTTTTTCCGTATATTTCAAATTATTTTTTTTACTTAGATAACTGATTTTTATAATTATTGTTTAATTTAATAAAACAATATGTTTTTTTTTAAAGATTTCCCATGCAAAAAACCTCGCATTATATTGAAGAACGATTTCATCGGAAACTGTAATTACCCCTATGAAAACCGTATTCCTAAGGAAACCGTAATTAATCCTACGAAAAATATTACTATTAATTTTTTATTTACATTTCAAGTTTTTTTTTACTCAGATAATTAATTTTTATAATTATTGTTTAATTTAATAAAACAATATGTTTTTTTTAAAGATTTCCCATGCAAAAAGCTCGCATTACATTGAAGAGCGATTTCACCGGAAACTGTTCAACTCCTCCACAAATTAAAATATATAGAATGATAATGTTTTTTACTATATAAAGTAGGTAAATCTTTGTTATAAATATGCATGCCAAGTTGTAAAAGGGTGACTGGTTCAAAAGTAATTAGTGGAATTAACGACAGAATGAAGACAATTTCTTTATAATACCGTAGAAACGATAGTAAATATTATTTCTGTTTATTTAAAAAAACTTAACAATAAATTTAAGATGAAAATTAGTTTAAGTTACACAATCATGCAAAATTCAAAATTTACAAACCTAAATATAAAATTTATTGATTTATTTATTTCGAATTTTCAATATTTAAAAATTTTAAAAATAAAAAAAAAACCGTCAAAATTGTTTCTACTAAAAGTTGTTTGAAGTATGTTATTTGTTGCTAAATTAATTAAAATAAAATAAAAACTTACTAGTATCAAACAAGAAGGATAGATCAGTAATTATTTATTAGTGACTACTCATTTTTTTCGAAAATGTTTTTTTAAAGTGAAACATGTAACTGTATAATGTTTTCCTATGAATTTGTCGTAGATGAAACGTTAATTCCACACAAAACAATAGGATTAATAAAACCCAGGAAACTAGCCATTATATCTGTGGCTTGTTTACGACTTCCACATTTGACTATTAAATGCAACTCTTAAGGGCTTATGAAGGCTTAATGAGTCTTTTGTCATAACGCGAATGGTCGTATCTCGAGCTATACCTGCATTATGATGATTTGTATTGCAGTGATTTTTCCTGCAGTTTCAGTTGGCATTGAGGAAATTTCAGAATTACATTTAGAGATAGTAGAGAACATTATTTAAATTATTAATACATTTTTTTTAATACTTTGGGTGAGTGTGGGTGACAGGAAAGCCAAGCACTGCGACCCGAAAGATCTATTCTGCCAACCCAGGGAAAGAGGACAGACGTAGAGAAAGACTGAGAAAGTATGGTGGGGGACTCGCAGGAGAAATGGGAGAACCCCGAGAAAACCTTCCCAGCGTAGATCGTCCACCATCACGAAACCCACATCTGAACCAAACCTCGGAACTCAGAGGTGAGAGGCCACTGTCTTAGCGATAACGCCAACCGCGCGGCTTATTAATACATACTATTTATTTATCAGTATCATTTCAATGATTTTTTTTATTCAAAGACAAGCATTACACTGAACGAAGAAAAGTATAGATTTGATGACCGATTCCACACTCACCCGCCGTATCTCAATACTCATTTGTCAGAGGGTGACTTATGACAAGGATCAACGCTAACCTACTAGCTTCTTAGGCAAGTGGCTTATTATTATATTTACCAGATGATTGTTCATTCAACAACAATATTTATTGACTAGAAATTTATATTATTACTACAAATAAGCAACATAACAGTAATTTCCTGCAAAGAAGTAACTGTTTTCTCCATACTCCTTTTTCATTATTTAATTCTCGTTCCGCTACGTTACCTTCAATGTTCTTTGAATAATTCTGTTCAAGTATGATATTTTATGTATTTTAGCGCATAGTCTATCTCAAAATTTCTCTAGGGCATTGTTAGTTAAATGCGTAAACCCATCATCGCTATTTGCCTTATTGATATTGATTTATAATTTATTTATACTATAATTAAATACTGCTATAATAGTATAATTTAATTATACTATTTGTTGTTGACAAAGATGACACAACAGAAAGAAAGCTGTAAAGTTTTAAGTTCTGAAATCCTAAACGGATATCAATCAGCAGAGTATAATCGGTGTTCGAAATCCATTATCAATAAAACCAACACATGGAAATCATTAACACATTTAATAAGATGTCTAAATCATACAACAGGCTTGTAAAATACCAAGCTTTCATTAAATTCTATTACTCTTAAATATTTTTAGAATTAAGGTCTCTCAATTACAAGATTTTTGACTTCTTGATGTCTTGCTGCTTGCTTCCTATCAGTAACTAATCTTACAGTTACATTAACTGTAAATTAACACATTTTCGTTACGATTTACTGAAGTTACTGGTTACCGGAATCGCATTTCACCTTTTCTCTTCTTATAGCAAATTAAGAAGAAAACGTCTCGGCCTTTTTCTTCGGCACGATGTCCCTTTAGCCTCCGGCAAAATATGTCTTCGCTCTTCGGCGATTCAACGAACGATCCAGCCTTTTCTTCGGCTCGTCAACGGTCGATCTGGCCTTCTTCTTCGGCTCAGCTTTATCTTTGCCAACGTATCCAGGCAAATTCTATCGGCGCAGTTCCTTTCGTCATCGTCCTGACGATATTCGTATCATCTGCGGGCATCTCGCTTTTCTTCACGAGATAGTGAACTATTCTTCTCACATCCTGGTCGGTGAGATTAAACTGGACTATATTCTCCCTGACGTCTTTGTTCTTCAAGGGAGCGATTCTAACTGCTGCTGCTGCCTTCACATTTTGTCGCCGTGAAGTAGCTATCCGATCGGCAACTTTCCTCATATTTTTACTTATTGAGGTAGCGATCCTAACTGCTTTTCTCCCTCATATCTTTACTTCATGAGGTAGAAATCCCGACTCACTTCCTCCCTCACGATTCAATCCCGTGAAGGAGTGGTGTTAACTCTAGCAGCAATTTCCCTCACATCCTTACTCTGTGAGGGAACGAACTAAACTCCTTGCAGGCACTCAGAAACTGGACTTCTATTCGTGAGCTGTCCTCACGCGTCTCGTGCAACAGTCCGCCTAACAATGGATTAAGCTCGAGAATGTCTTACGCCTTTCGCGCGATAACAATGCGCTGACTGCATATCAGAAACATGAAAAAATGCTGAACTTCGGAGCTAAATCAATTACATCAAATGAGAAAATTAAATTGTCTCTTCATAAAATTTAGGCTTAAAATTTTCAGGACAAGAAAAACAAATCACGAATTTCTACAAAAGCGTAAGCATCCGTCGTATCCTGTGTCGAAAGCACTTTCTCTGTGCTTTCTTTGGAAAATAATTTAATTTCCCCTGAAACTAGAAATAATTTCTTCAATAAAACGTCCGCGACAGGAATTGGAGTCGTAACCCCTTCTGACATGGGAGTCATACGTTTTATCTATTATGCCAGAGAAACTGCATTTAAATTATTGTTAAAAATCTCTTATCACTCCCTCTATGTGTGTGACGAAATGAGAGAAGAGCCTGGGAAAAAAAGTAACTCACTTTTTTTTGCCTTCTACAAGCGCAGGACAGACGAGCATTAGATGCAGCAGCTCGCCCTCAGCGACGAGCTGAAGATTCGTTAAAGACATTTCTCAACATGAATGAAGAAATTAAAAATAATATTTAAACATAGAAAAAACTTCTATTTAAAGTACTCTATCTCAACTAAAAGCCGTCCTATTGTTCTCCCTTCATTGTTGATGGACGTCTAAACTAGTTTTTTATTAATGACTTAACAGTGATCTTAATAATAAAAAGTCTGAGGAGACTTGTCACATTTTTTTTTTAGTCTTTTGTTTATTTTTGCCCTTTCATTTTTCGTCCCTTTATTTTCCGCCTCTTTCTCACTGCTTCACTCTTGTTTTTGATTTTTGCGAATTCCTTTTGCATTAGACTCTTTATCATTCTTGTTTATCTTTTCTCCGGTGGTCTTTTCTTTTCGTCTCCTTTTGTTAACCTTTTTGCCCTCTTGTTTCTCTTTGCTGCTCTGTTCATTTGAGAGCTTCCTTTTGCTTTCCTTTACATTGTCTTTGGCCTGACAATCAATTCTCCCTTCGTAGATGACCCGTCTCTTACAAGGGAATGGTTAGGTTTGTCAGTCCGAAACATCCCTTAAAATTTTTATCATTTATTCAGGACCTTAAGTAGTTGAACTATACCAAATTTTAGCTGCTTATTTGCACTGAAAGAGGGTTAAAAAAAATGCTAAAGTTACAATGTGACGTCATCACTTTTTGCAAGCCGTCACTATCTCTCGCTGTTGACCGGCGCTCTCAAGGTCATTTCAAATGGGTGGCATTAAAATACTTAATTTTAAATGATACTATTAAAAATTCTTGTTTATAAAAGAAAAGCAATAACTGAAAAGGGTGGCCACATTTGTATTTTAAAAGAATGTAATTTTACATAGAAAAAAAAATAAAGAATAAAATATATATATATATATAAGTTTACAATTGAAAAATTGAAGAAAAACATAAATAATGATAAATGTAGTATTATTGGAATGTTATAAATTATAAATAAAAATAATGACAATAAATCGAATAATAATTTAAAGAATATAGCAAGAAATAAAGGAATAGAAAACGTTTTAATTAAAAATGGAAATTTAGGAAACATTTCAAAATCGTATTGCTGCGGAACTAACATGTTTATAAACATTGACGTCAGTGGCAAACCCACCTCCACGACTTGACCGCTGCGTCAGAATCCATGATCTGGGATAAGCGCCAGTGATATATATTTTAAGAGTGCTACAGTGAGTCATTACAGTGAAGTGTTTTCATCCGCCGACGATGGTACCTGTGTAATGTGTATCCGTGTGGGAATTGGATGCATTAATTCAAACCTGGGATCCCATGGTGTATTGCGAGCAGCAGTAATGTGCGTAAGTAACTGTTTGTATAGGCCTATTCGTTTATTAAGAAAACGTTTTGCTAGCAAGTATCTTCTTCATTTTTAATAAGTGTCAAGCTGTACGTTCAATCAACACTACTTCTGACTTCTAAGTTTTTTTTCGCTTAATTGACATTTAATTTCATCTTGAACATTTTCACAAAGAAAGACAATCGTGAAGACACTTTCTATGTTCATTTAAGTTAACTTTCTCAGTGAGTCTTCAGCCCATTGATTTGATTGTTTACTATGTGTATTTACATTTAGCCTTACAGTAAAATTCATGTTATTGATCTTTATTTATCTTGGCTTTTATTTACTATTTATCCTTTAGCGTATTATTATTATCTTTCAGTTGCTCGTAATCCCAAACGAGATTCATTTTTCCCTTGATTCACGGAATTATTTTAAATAAAGTTCGCAAATGCTTAATCAAGGAAACATTTAACATTTAATAATATATTTTTTTTTTGTCGTGTCAGACTTATAAGTTAATAATAATATAGTAAGTAGTACACAATAACATTGCTAATATTAATAGTTAATATTAATATTAATAGTTTCCTTTATTTTTAGGCTGAAGAAAATAAAGGCTGAAGGTATTTAGACTGACGATAATCTGATCGAAACATTACAAGACAATAAAAAAAAAATAAAACCTACTTTTTACAAAATTTTACAAAATTTTATGGGATGAAATTTAATGAAAGTAGGTTTTCTGTTTTTTCAAGAACAAAAAAATGAAAATCTATTTTCATTAATTGTCATCCCTTAAAATTTAGTATTCATTTTTTTTTCAAAAAGTGAAAACGACACTAACAAGAAGGCTAGGTTAGAATATTAGCTGAATAGTATAAATTTTCTTTTTTTTCAAAAAAAAAAATGATTAAATCCGCATTAATTACTTAAGATAAAATAAGTAATTAGCGGAAACAACCAGTTTTTAATAATATTAAAGCTCGGGAAAACATTAATAGAATCAGTTAGTGGATTAATATCCCTTTTTAAGACACGGAAATTCATTACATCTTTCGTAATGATTTTCTATGGATTTTTTTGTCACCATCTCGCAATAATTTCTTTCGATAACCCAACACCAAATATAAAAGTTAGATCTTTTTTAGTCCTTAAATATATATACTAAATTTCAAGAAGATCTATTCAGTCGTTCAAAAGTTATTAGGAGAAAACACATACAAACTGAGACTGACTGATTAGTTGAGTCTCAGTTTGCTCAAAAGTAAGCTAAAAATGAATAGTTAGAAAAAGTTGTAAGGAATATTTAGAAAAATTCTGTACTCCGACAAATTAATTGAAAAAATTAATAATAAAATAAGGAAAAATATCAGAAAGTTATTTATTCGATATGACTGTTGATTATCAAAAAATTAAGGGTCAACCAAAAACACATAAGTAAAAAATAAGTTCCCTAAACGACCTATAATACAGTAAAACCTCGTTAAGTCGTCACCCGGATAAGTCGTCACTCCGCTTAAGTCGTCGTTTTCCTTTGGCCCCGACAAAGTCTCATAACAATAATGTAAAATAACCCTCCGTTACTCGTCACCAAATTTAATTCTACTCCGGATAACTCGTCACCCTCAAATGGCAAAAAGCATCTTTATTCTCAATTTTGCCTGCTATCTTTTCAGCCCCGCCCCTTCACTCTAAGAAAGCCTAGCCTTTACGGGGAATTTTCAGGTGGGAAATTCACTTGGGAAATTACACACTTCTCGCTGCGACTCTTGTCAAGATTAGACGTTTTTCTTGACCGCTACTGAGTGTGATTTTATTTCATAGCGAGTAAGCCCCGAAAATTTAAAAGCGATCGAAATTGTTTTTCTTCCTCCAAATGTAACTGCACTTCTTCAGCCTATAGATCAAGGGATAATTCTTGACTTTAAACGAAAGTACAAAAAAATGCTTGTAAAGGACATGATAAAAGCCTTGGATAGGAACGAAAAGCTAGAAGTTTCGGTTTTAGATACGATTAACTATGTGCACAACAGTTGGAGTTCCATTTCATTACAAAGTGTTTCGAATTGTTACCAGTAATCAGCACCTTCATCAATCAACACTGTTGGATTATTTTAATGCCAGTAAAAGAAAATAAAATGTGGTAAGTATAAAATGTGTTGCTTTTTTTTGTTTTTGTTTTTATTTTCCACTCATTTATTTGCATATATTGATTTCTGAAAATCTTATTTTTCTCACCGAATCCTACAGCAATTCATAAAAATATTGTATTTCAGTGTTTTTTTTTTTGTTTTTGTTTTTTTTCAAAAAATGCCCACTCCGCTTTAGTCGTCACTCCGCTTAAGTCGTCAAAAATATTCGGTCCCTTGAGTGACGACTTAACGAGGTTTTACTGTAATCGGAAATCTCTAATAAATAATTAGGGTTTAATTTTGTTTCAAAATTTACTGCAAGCAAATTAAAATATGCCCACAACAATTCCATTGGCATTGTAAGTTATAGTGTGAAATTTTGTAAAAATTTAAAGGTTTTAAAAATCACTAATATTGCCAACTACGTTCTCAATAGATGCCCAGGAACTGTTCACTTTCATTACTCACAGCCTTAGAGGAGATACTCTATTAATTTCAGTGAGTTGTCTGGAAAAAAATATTAATTGAATTCTCACTGAATTCTTATTTAATAACCACTATTTTGTTACCAAGGACAACATTATCCGCTATCCCAAAGGTTTACTTATGAGCCTATCATCCTCTGCTATATATCAGAAATTTGAAAGCAGTTAATTGAACCAAATACTTTACCTCATTCAATAATGCCATACTTTTTTATCAAAGGTACATGGATGAAATCTTAATTATATCTAATAAGAATTCAGAGAACCATATACTAATGCAATTCAATTCTATATCCCAAACAATGCAGTTTACACTTGAATTTGAAATTCAAGAAAGGCCAGTTACCTTTCTTGGATAATCTAGTCAATAACAATGAGTGGTTAATCCCCTTACAACCATACCAAAAAAACCTACTGCTTCCAAGCAGGTATTTCCATATAAATCATCCACGCCACCTTTGTTAAGAAAAATTGAATACATAGGATGGTACAGAAAGCCTTTTTAACATTTACTTCAGAAAAATTAGTTATTGATCAATTAAATACAATCAGGAATCAATTTATAAAAAAATGACTATCCAATTGATATTATAAATTGTAATATTCAACAAAGCCTAATAAATAGTTATAACCATACAACTAAATATAAGGATAACAGAATCTATGCTGCTTTTCCCGTTTAATCCTGTATTGCATAATAATTTGAAAACAATTTTCAAAACACCGATTTTTTTTTTGTCCTAAACTTTAAACAATAAACTTAAGTTATCCATTACCTTACAATAATATTTGCATTCCAGACCCGCATAAAACAGGATGCATTTATTTAATCCCGTGATCAGATTGTGACTGCTGTTAAATAGGTAATTGCGGTCAGCAACTGAAATAACGGTTCTCAGCATATCGTAGTTATTAAAATAGGCAATACATCCGCATCTAATATTTGGAATCCTATTTTTAAATCGGCACACACACTGTTGATTTTGATAAATTTCTAATACTGGATCAAGATAATAAATAAATAATGTAGGGAAATAAAGAAATCATACTTTATTTCCTACTTAAATCATACAATGAGATGCTATCCAAAATAAATAAATTTATAAATCTCTGAAAACATCGTTATATTTTTATCTTAAATTTAAAAATGAGCTCTCACTATGATGCTACAAAAAAAACTGAGATTAAATGGTGTGTACTTACTTAATGCACAGCTAACTAATTCTTGGACAAGATCAAGAATCATACTTAAATCCTACAATCAGATGCTACCCAAAATAAATACATAGATAAATCCAGGTTTGTGCAGAGAAAGAGAAAAGAAAAGGATAAAATTCAGAAGAAAAATTCGTATATTTTCTGATATGTACACTTTTGTAAGTTGTACCTAATCAATATATATTTTCATTCATTTCTTAACTAATTGCTTTCTAAATTAAAGAAGTAGTTGTAAAAGATTTTTTTCTTCTTTCTGGGAAACGTGAATTCCTGTCCATTCATAATGTTAGTCTTTAAATTCATAATTTTATAAACATGCAGTGTTCTTATAAAAAATAATACTTTATGCTTAACCTAAAATCGAAAAATTGCAATAACATTTTCAAAAGTTCTTAAAAGATTCTTTTTGTCATAAATTTTGTATGTAATTTTCGCAGTGAAAATAAAACGATGGAAGGTCATTTCAGTTATGAGGAATAAATTGAAACTATCTCGCCGAAAATAACTGCGTCAGTATACACAGCACATTCCAAATTAAATAATTTTTTGATCTTCTGCAATGTAAGCATTCCTATTCCAATTGCTAAAAAGATAATGCTTATAAAGTCACTTTGTTTGTAGGCTCTGCAAGACTTCATGAAACATAATGTTCACAGATAACAATTGGAGCCAATCAAAATTATATGTTTTTAAGTCCAAAGAGATTCTTTTTAATAAATTAATAGCAGAAAATTACATAAATTCTTATAAACTGTATATTCGAAACTAAACATTGAGATGCATTTGTTACAGCAGCGTTTTGTCAACTGCTAATCCGCGGACCAATGTTGATCCGCGATAAAAAAAAAATTTGGTCCGCAAACGTTTTATAGAATTTTTTTTTAATATTCTGACTTGTACTTATTTGTTCGAAGACGACTAATCTGTCCTCCTTTTAGATATTTGAAGAGTAATCTTTTTTTTTGGTTGTACAGAAAGGTTTCTAATGTTGTGTTTTTGTTTTTTTGTTTTTTTTTTAGGTTGTAAAAATAAATAAATATAATAATGTTTATATTTATTTATAATAAAGGTCCGCGTTGAAAAAATAGATACTTTATTGGTCCGCGTTACGTTTTCGGTTGAGTAACACTGTGTTAGAGATTAAATATCATTGAAACTATTTGAACTTAAAGCTATTTAATGAATTTAAAGTGGATTTAATTACTATTCTCAGAAATAGAAAGGTCTTTGGTTTTTTTTTCAGCCGATATTTTCATTTCAAAATAAAAATAAAATTATTGCTATAAATACAAAAGTTCTCTATGAGTATTTAGGTTAAAGGAGCAAGTTTCCTGTACCAAACCAAAGACTTTAGAAGGACTTGAAGTGGTAATAGGAGAAGTTATGTCTTCTATTCCACGAGAGTTCGTGGTGAAATGAGTTTGAAGCGATTCCTGGGCTGCACGAGAAGCTGGTAGCGAAATCAGACGTCCATATTGAATGTTAAATAGAAACTCTTGATGTACGCTATCCTCTCGTATCCATTTCTTGTAAAAATTATAGTTAAGCAATAATTTTTAAATATTTTTAAATAGGGAGTTAACTTTTCAATCGCCTAGTAAATTTGATAAAACTTCTTTATGCTTTGTTTAGAGATATTGGGCGAATTTTAAAACGTTGTAATATAGAGGTTACTGCAATAACTCAAAATACTATTATGCGGTTTGTCAATTATAAAAGCAATATTCACGATAATAATACTGATATCCATAAAAATAATAGCATTTATGATATTAAATGTATAAATGATCCCTGCTTCGATAGAGCAAATCAAAACGCTTCTTAGGGTTTCTTCTAAAGAACTAGATGAATCCCATTAAAATCCATTAAAAAGTCCGCAATAGGAATAAGGATTATTTAACTTTTATGCCTACCAAGCCAACGCAACACAGCATAAATTTCAATTCACCAGAAATAATTACCAAATGCGAATCAGACCATAAAAGTAAGTGCTTGGAGTTTTGTTTTATATTAGAAATGTAAGAGGCATACAATGACTATCTTTCTGTACCAACAATGATTGAATATGGACTAGTTACAAAAAAAAACAAACAAGAAGAAAACAAAAAATAAAATAAACCACAACAAAACCAGGATTTGAAAAAATGAGCTTTTACTAAGAGGAAAAAAAAATTCTCTTAATTTCCATTTTATAAACTTATACTTTTTTTATTATTATTTCTTTTTAACGAGTTCATTTTTATCTCACAGCAGAAACAGAGGATTTCATTTCAATGTTTTAAAGGCATGCATGAATCCAACAGCGAACTGTCCCAGACCGGATCGAAGAGGCATCCCATAATTTTGGCCCAATCGGGACGTTGCAGTTTTTTATCCACCAGAGGGTTTCTCCAATCCAGGACGTTCCAGCTTCTCACCACCAGATTGTCTCCTCCAATATCTACGTAACAATATGTTAATTAGAGTGACGTATTATGACGTCTTTATGTTAAATAACCATGTATTCATGATTCCCCAACATTGCTCGATAAAGAATTACGAAGTAAATTCGAAACCTGGGTCGTTTCTGTAATCCCCCTTTTTATTTTAATTAAATTAGATTTTTTTTTTTTTTTTTTTTTAAAGGTGTGTCGGCTGAATTCATAAACTCCAAGATATGTGCAACACACGTAAAATAATAATACTTGCATTTAGTACTTGTATCTTCCTTTACAATATCTAATTTAATTACTATTTTTTCTGTCATGCCGTAATTAAATCTCATAATTATCAAATATTTTTCTTTCTTTTTTTGTAAATTGTTTTATGTATCCGAAAGTTACATTGCTCACTTTAAGAAATTTTTGAAGGGGAGGAACGTTCAGTGGAGTGATGAATCTCGCTTTACGATCTGGCAATCCCATGGACGCTTGTGGGTTTGGCGGATGCTCATCGAACGCTTCTCACGCGACTGCATTGGGAAGCAAAACGGCAAGTCTTCGTTGGTATTATTCGACGGAGTTCCAATATGCATCGAGCGTTTTCGCTATCAGCAGTACTGTTCGCAGAGAGGTAAACTACTTGGTTTCCACGGCAATGCAGCCGCTCAGCAACCGAACAGTCCTGCTGCTCACAAGCCGCTCTCAATCGTCTTATCCGACTGCATTGTGCCAACTGTTAAGTTCGAAGGCGGCAGCGTTATGGTGTGGGGTGTGTTTCGAGTTCGGCTTTGGTCCCTTAGTTCCTGTGGTGGTCAACAAGAACTCTGCCGTGAACTCTGCGATGATGGGCAAAATGAACTCTGAGAAGTCTGCGAAACAATGGGTTTGAGATCAGGGCTCTGAGACGGCTAGTCTAGTTGTGGAACACCTATGTCGTCAAACCATGGCCCCACATACGGGACATTTATCCTGCTGGAAGAGAAATGGGCCTTCCCCAAAATTTTACCACAGAGTTCGAAGTGTAGCGTTTTCTAGAATGATCCGATACATTGCAGAGTTCATGTTGCCATTCACAGGAACTAAGGGACACAATCCGAACCACGAAAAACACCTCCACACCATTATGCTGCCGCCACCGAACTTCAGTTCGCGCAATGCAATCGGATAAGACGCTTGTGAGCGGCTTTTAAGCAGCAGGACTGTTCGACTTCTGAGCGGTCGCACAGCCGTGGAAACCCAAGTAAATTACTCGGCGAACAGTCCTGCTGCTAGCGAAAACGCCCGATGCATATTGGAACTCCGTCGTCATGTTGGAATTCCGTGGAACACTACCAACGGGGACTCGCCGTTTTGCTTCCCTATTCTCTTCAGAGTTCGACGGCTATGATCAGTAAGTTTTCTCAGTCTACCACTTCTTGCAGCTCTCGTTTCAGTGTCTCGACGTTCCCATTTTACAATTACATCACTCACAGTTGATTTCGGTACGTGCAGTATGTCAGCAATTTCACGAACCGATTTCCTACAGCGGTGGCATCCGATTATCACGCCACGTTCGAAGTCACTGAGCTCGCCTGACTTGTTCATTTTTTATAATATTGATTTAGTAATGAAGTATACGAAAAAATTAGTTTTCTTAAAGATTGGTGTTCATAATGGAATGATTCTTTTGTATAATAATGAATTGTAATGAAATAAGTTCATTTAATTGCACAAGATAATATGAGAAGTTATTGAAATTCAAATTTAGAATTCATTACTATCTATAAATATAGAGGAAAAAGATTAGTTCTTTTCCTAATTTTACACCTCATGAAAATCCTCTTTTAAAAAAGTTAGTGTTCAATTTGAGAGGCCAATGCAGGCCTGTGGGATCGCCGGAGGTCAGGCTCCCCCAAATCGACCAACGGGACGAAGTTGAGGTCGGGGGTCAGCCCGACACCCGTCCGTCTTTAGCTCCCGGGAAAGAAACCCGGCACCATTGCTGCAGAGGGCTGGATAGACCCTAAGACACGGTTGAAAGGAGCATGGAAAAATTGCCGTCCTCCGAGGCCGGGAATCGAACCCGTTTCCTACAACCCGCAGCCAAGCGCCCTGATTGCTCGGTCATCGGGCCCAAATCCTCGCTAACAGGAATGAAATATTTTGATGAATAAAGATGAGTTTTTTTATGTTTATAGAATGATATCACTATAAAGTTATTGTAATAGTCGACAAACTGACAATTAATCATCTATTTTTGATCCAAAAGCTATTTTTCTCATTAAGAAACAACAATATTTTTAAAATTTCAGCTTACTGGAACAAGTTTATGTTTTATGCAGATGTTTTAAAGGAAGAATGTTTATTAGACAGATTTTATGGCTAGTTTTTGACTTATGGTTGCTAAGTAAGAAAATCCAAAGGCATCTTCAAAGGAGTTGTCTACACTTGAATTAAAATTTCAACTTTGAAATCAAATCGAAATAACTATATCTTTCTGTTTTTTCGTAATCACACACAGAAAGACATGCGTATTTCGACTTGAATTCGCATTTTAGAACATTTTCCTTCTTCCTTATTTATATTTCGGATGCATATGAAAACTAAAAACACTAAATCAAACACTTTAGATCTGTGGATATATTTGCTACACCATGCGAGTACAAAGTGTCAATTCGAATTCTTTTATATTTAAATTTGTTTTTGTTTTTTCATTTGTGGAGATTCACTTCTATTTTCAAAACTTTACACTTATTTCAATGTAGGCATTAAAATTAAATAAATAAATGTGGTGAAATTAACTTCAAAAGTCAAATTAAAACATGTTTTACGAACCAAACAATATAATGTTTAATTCAATGAATTCTGTGAAATCAATGAATGAAAATTCTTGTTTCTTAAGAAAAATTAAAGGATTCACTATCTGAAAAGCTCTTTCAAACTTTCAAAAAGAACTTTCCAAAGATAGCCTATAATTCATTTAGTTCTTTATCATAATTTTATAGATGTATCTTATTACATTAATCCTAAAAATCCGAATCTGAAATATTAAAAATATGAGTATTTATTAATCCAATAAATCCACATGAAACGACATATGATTCCAAAGAGTTGCAAGATATAAAGCCATGCACGAATATAAAAAAAAATTAGTAAAGAATAAATAAGTAGATAGCTATGTCTGCCGGATAGCAATGAACAATTAAGCGTCCTGGCGAAAGGAAATAAAATGTTATCTATCTAATGGAAACTAGATTACCTTGATATTGTACCTAATTTTTGAGAAAGACATGTTCGACATTTCCAAGGCTAACGAAGAAAAAGACAACATGCGACAAGAACCTACTACACATCGCAGTTTGTTTTACAAAAAGTAAATTGATGATATCCTTTTTATTG
>JAFIDM010054846.1:10931-23065 GCA_023159025.1 Thereuonema tuberculata | reverse complement strand
AGAACTGAAAGTGCGACATGTTGATGCCTGTGAAGAACTTTTGCGGCGCTTTCAAGCAGAAGGTGATTGCTTCCTTGCGAGAATCGTTACTGGGAACGAAACCTTTGTACACTACCACTAACCCGAAACAAAGCGAGCAAGCAACGAATGGCGCCATTCCTCATCATCGAAACCCAAGAAGTTCCGGACGCAGCCATCTGCAAGAAAGGTTATACTAACTCTCTTTTTGGGATGAACGAGGCGTTATTTTGGAACACTACACACCTAGGGAAGACACCATCACTAGTGCGTCATATTCCAATATGATAAAACATCATCTTTGGCTTGCAATCAGATCAAAGCGACGTGGACGTCTGATTACTGGTGTCCTTTTGCAATATGACAATGAGCGGCCGCATTCTGCCCGTGCAACAGTTGCAACCCTAAATGATCTACACTTTGTGCCTCTTCCACTTCCACCAAGTCTCGCCCCAAGTGATTATCATGTGTTTGGACCACTCAAAGAGGAAAGAAATTTATGTCCGATGAAGAGGTACAACAGGTGGTGCACGAGTGGCTGCGCACATGATCAAAAGAGTTTTTTTCCAGAAAAATCTGTGCACTTCCTATGCGTTAGAGGAAGTGTGTTGATCGTCATGGAGACTATGTCGAAAAATGATATACTTGTGTTCAACTTTTGTTAAATAAATTAAATTTAAAAAAATATTTAAAGTTTTTAGTTGACTCTCCCGTGTATTTATAAATCTTTTATGTTTATGTTCCTATCATGGATATATTTCACAATTTCTGTTTAAAGATGTCGGGTTCCCCCCTTTTATTTTTTTGAATATTTACCTAAATTTTTTTATGAATTAATTTTATTAGGAAAAACTGTATCAAATTTTCTAAAGAAAAAAGAAAAAAAAAGTTCAAAGTACTGCTGACAACTGTGAGTCATCATCAACAAAGAACCATTGAAAGAAAACAGATATAGAAGGATATTTTCCTACAGATGGGAGATGATGATTTTCAAAATTTACAGAAATGTCCTTTAACACTGTTCAATAAATGCCCTGGAAACTACTGCAGTTCACAGCTTCTGTTTTATTCTTATTTTTACAGGTTTTAGATCAGAAAATAAAAAGGCTTTTGATTCTTAGCTACAGTTAGAAACAATTCTACATTTCTGTTTGTAAAGTATGCAAATGAACTAATAGCAATTTAATCTTTGTAAAGTTGAATATTTTTAAATACGTGTTATCGATGGTATATTTCATTTAAAGTAACAACATTAACACTCTTTATAACGATTTTAGGTTTATTGAATGAATGTATAGTTTTAAATACACTGCAGATTACTGTATATCAGAAATTTTTGTTTTTATTTATAATGTATTTAACATTATAAAAGATGATAATTTATTGAAAAACAACGAAACAATTAATGATAAATTCTTTTATCAAGTAGTGTTAATTGCTGAAACTATTGTGACAGTCACTCTGATATTGAAAAAGCATCGTATTACAGAAGAGGATTTGACGAAGCAAATAGGATGCATGCGAAATGTGGCTCTAAAAGATTGGTCCTTCAGTCATTCCAAGAAAAGATAGCAATGGAAGAATGATTTTCTTTGAAATGAACTAAGAAAAAGTCCAATCAAGGAACAATTGTCTTCTTGACCAATCAGTCATGCAAGATTACGATATTGTGAAGCAGATTACGGGAATGGATGGTCAAATATTTTCAATAAGCTTCAATAAGAAGTCTCATTTATGAGCTTTGAAATTGTCAAATCACACGAGAAATTTCATAACACAAGTATTAAACTATTTTGCACTTAAAAAGTCATGCTCTAAACAATTGAAGACAGTAGAGTAAAAGATAATGTAATAATTTTTGATAATTAATAATTGTAATAAAGTTTTATTCTTTAAATGGTTTCCAAGGATGACTGACAAAAGTATTATTGAAAAATCATTCATAGTTCCATGTTCTGCAGATAATAGACATTATGAGCTATATATATATCGAACAGCTGTAGTACACAATTTCCGTCTGACCGATCAGAAGACAGTATCAATGTCAGCAAATATAAAGTGACTGAACCTATTACTTCAATATCAAAGACTAGTAAACGAACATTACCCTTTTATTCTCAGGCTACTTAAAATAACAATAAATTCTATAAAAATCAATTTGATATAGTTTTTTAATTTTTTTTGGAAGAAACCATCAGAAATTCTTAAAAATATTACAAGTTCATAATATTGTAAAAATTAGTTTGTGTTTCTAACAAGGAGTTGAACTGATTGTGATTAATGTTATAAAACAACACAAAAGTAATATTTGCTAAAGGATTTCATAGGATTTTTACAACTGTTGCTTCTAAATCATAATATACGTATAAATCTCTAAGAAAAAATACCTTCCTTTACTTGAATTTTCGAGAAATTAAATGAAATAAGTTCTTTGGAGATTGCATTTAGCTTGGGATTTCAAAAGATTAATATTAATTTAAAATTTTAAATAAAATGAATTCTTTTGAAAATGATCAGACAACTATTATCATGGTTTATTATAGTTCTTTAGTTGAAAACAGGCCATATTTACCAGACAAACAACAATCAAAACACTCTTAGATTATGTAATTTATCTTATAGAAATTGTGCAGTGTATTTTTCTTTGTAATTTTTGTCTACAAAGTTTACAAAATTTATATGTAATAAAAACAAAAATCATTAATTCCTTAAAAAAGGAACCTTCATTACTCATTAATAATTACTTAATTATTATATAATTTACCATTTTCTTACATATTTTGTTATCTTGAGTTAAATTTTCGGTACATTGCTAAACTTAGTTGTAATTTAAAAATCTGCATAAATAATAACGCTCTGTTAAAAGTTTCAAGTAAATAAAATTCCCATGTGCATTAAAATTCTTTACAATATCCCTTTTGAGAATACGATACTTTTTATTAAAAACTTTTTTTTTTTAGTTACTAATGCCGTGATTTAATTTGGCAAATCAAATAAAATCAATTGAAACTATTCACATCTAGTGATTATATTCTTTTATTTAAAAGGTGAAAGTCCTATTATACAAAGAAACTTAAAAATTCTCTCAAAAACTAAAATAAACAAATACTTTTTAATATTATCAATGTCTGTATGAAAAATTTAGGTCATAATTCCACATTTCCAATGATTTTTCAAGTGGTAGAAGTAACTGTTTACAAATTGAATAGTAAAAGTTCAGGGTAGGATTTTTATGTTTTTCTTTTTTTAATGGTTGTTCCTTCTGGAGACAGACATTACTTTGGAGAATCCTCTGTAAAAAGGAGAACATATTTTTTTCATGGTGGTCAAGTGAGTATCAGACTGGTCTCCCAAATTAAAAGTGGTTTTCTTATCTGACTTATTCTTCCCAATTCGTCTGAGGCCTATATCACATTGATAGGTCCTTCAATAACTGCTCGAGTACATGTTAACAGCTGAAAGATTGAAGATTTAAACCAACAGCTGCAAACCTCAATCTCAATGCAGCTTTTCACATATATGTGATCTTTTATGAATATTTAAACTGATCGAGCGTGAAATTTTTTTTTCACAAAAATTCACATTTGAATAGTTTTTCAATGTCATGGGATCTCATGTGCTTAGTTAAACTGGCAGACTGTGGAAACATTTTTTTCACAAATTACAGATTTAAATGGCTTTTCACCTGCATGGGATCTAATGTCTTGTTAAATTGGATTTTTCAGAAAAACGTTTTTTACAGAACTCACACTTGAAAGATTTCTCACCTGTGTAAGATCTCATTTGTTTGGTTAAATCTCCCGATTGTGAAAAACTTCTTTTCACAAACCTCACACTTGTAGCCTAGGGCTTTTCACCCGTGTGTGTCCTCATATGAACAGTTAACGAATTATATTCAGCAGAAGGTTTTCCACAGAAGTTACATGTAAATGGCTTTTCACCTGTATGCGATCTTATGTGAACATTTAAATTATCTGGTCGGTTAAAGATTTTATTATATATTGCACGAGTTTTCTAGAATTTTCTAGAAATACACAGGTTTGATTTGTTATTCTTACACTGATTCATTTTCCAATTTGCTTTTGCGTGTGAATTGTTATATTACATATTATTTATTGACTTATTTGCACTTATTGACTTATTTACTCTGTTTCCATTGTGTATTCATAATACCTCCCCTCGTTCGCCTTTTGAGTCTTGATCTGGCTGATTAGCTCTGGCCGATGCGAGCCTAACGAGCTCGAAACGGCCTTCCCAGAGTATCAGCTCGACTCAAAAAGCCATTGTTATTTGACTTATTTTCTTCTTCAAACTTCTAAGAAGAAAAATATTAAGTTCCAAAAGCAAAAATCATTCTTCTTCCTTTTAAATCAATAATATAGTTTATAAAAAAGTATATATACATTTAATTGACAAACATATTTCGTTATTTTTATTTTTTTCTGTCTTGAGCTTATTTTCTTGTCCCGATTAATTTCTCAAATGGATTGTTTTCTTGAGAATTCACAGTTTATTTAGGAATCCCAATAAAACAAGATGGAATTCCTACATTTTGTTGAATGTTAGGATGTAGCTGAATTATTCGTGGATCAACATTATATTCCATAAAATAGGAAAAAAAAAACCAGTCACGCTTGTAAACTTGAAAACGATTTACAACCACGTAAAGGGCAGGGTTTAAAAAACCCAGATATATTTAGACCTATTTCGTTCTATTTCTGAAATAAGATTTAACTTTATTTGAGAGTTGCTTTGGACACAATTTCTGTCATTTATATATTTTTTGTTTTCTTAACTCTAAACTCGCCATTCATGATTTAGTTATTTTACAATACCAGTTTCCTCCGAACTGTGTTGCTAACTCAAAAACCTCCGCTCACTCTAACAACAAAATCGAGGCATCTTAAAACCTCCCAATTTTATTGATTCAGCATCTAACCAAAACAAAAAGCAAGTCCAGGTAAGTAAAAAAAAAAAAAGAAATTAGCTGGTGAAAATAAAATCGGTTTTTCGCTTAATTCTCAGCGTTGCTTCATATTTTCCATGTTTCTCATAAAAAGTCATATCAGTAAACCTGAAATATCAGATCTAAACCTCTGAAAACTTACGAACAATCTTTTCATTAAAAATCGAAATCCTCCAGATTTCCCTTTTTTTTCCAACACAATTTTCTCTCTCCCTTCAGAATTTCTAAATAACCCAGAAATGGAGGAAGCCCTTCGATATTAGTAACAGTGATTATAAGTCCGATATGTCCTCTATTTTACAAATACAGACAACTTTTATACTCCATCCCACACTATATATGATAATTTTATATTAAAGTAAAAGAAACCTAAAGATTTTTCAGGGCATCATCTATGATGGCGAATTATTAGAAAAATAAAATATAACAATACAAAAACAAAATAGTAAATACAATAAAAATTATGTTGATTATATACCGTAATAAATGCATAAATACTGCTCACAAAATTTAGGGGATACTGCGAAATGAATATAATACACACAACAACGGAAATATACAGTTTATAGAGTTTTCCTCAATTTCCAACTCTTTGTTTCATCTGAACAGTGCTGCTAAATAGAAACCCCGAAATTCCTCTGCTGGCTCAAAAAAAATAACGTAAAATACATCTTAAAAGTCCCGCGAACACCTCCCAATTTTGCACACACTTTAGTCGTGCGACTTCGAGTCCGCCAACTTCTGTCAGCCGCTAACATCATCCAACTCGAAAATGAGTCGGTCGTGATAAAAGAAATCCCATAATGCATTGCGTTTCCCCAGCAGCAATGGAAAATCCGAAAAAATTGAGGTTTTGAAACCTCTCTGATAAATTCTGCCGCATACAATTACTGCATTTCAGTATAAACTTTATTTGTGCATGAAAGAAACTCGCAATACTATGATATTCATTGTGTACGCGCTTGTCTTCGACTCGAATCGGTGACAATCGTTTTAGACGCCATTACTTCCATGGGCGTGA
Source organism: Thereuonema tuberculata (assembly GCA_023159025.1). Classification (NCBI taxonomy): domain Eukaryota; kingdom Metazoa; phylum Arthropoda; class Chilopoda; order Scutigeromorpha; family Scutigeridae; genus Thereuonema; species Thereuonema tuberculata. The sequence goes on along the minus strand of JAFIDM010054846.1, from coordinate 17,060 downwards.
CGTCACGACTGACGTGTTTCAACGCTCCCCTGGGATTGGGTAATTCCAGCCGACTTCCCAAGTTGGCCGTGCACAGCCCACTCGAGTCGGCCGACTAAAGTTGGTGCCAAAAAGCTGAAAAACTGGCTCAAAACTGTCTCTATCAGCTCGAGACATCAAAATCGGCAGACTAAGTGGGTGCAAAGTTGGATGGTGTTCGCGGGGCTTAGAACCTCCAGACTTTTTTGATTCAGTGTCTAATCAAAACATAACTTACAGGCATTTGAGTTTATTTATTAAAGAACATCATCAGAGAAGCCAATGTCATGAAAATGAAAGTTGTCTGAATATGCAATGAGATGCAGAATCCATTTATCGGGATTCAGCAGGATGTGACACATGGATGGGGGTTAGCATTCACATGTCAAACGTGAAAAATGTGTCTCACATTGACTGTTCAGTAGGGTGTATGGTTACCTGAGACTGCCACAACACACTGATAGCGATGAGGCATGGAGAGGATCAAATTGTCCATCAGTTCCTGTCCCCCAGGGCAACTTCCAGCTGAGGAAGTGTTATGGGAGGTGACTGGTGACTGGCAACACATCCTCCTAGTGCATCTCAAGTGTGTTCGATGGATTCAGATCTGCAGAACGTGAAGGCAAGTTCATGCGCTCGATTCCAGCCTCTTGTTGACGATATCCGCACAGTGGGAGGGGGGGGGTGCATTATCGTCCATAAAAAAAAAGTTGGCCCCATCTGCCCCAGCATATGGTACCATTGTAGGCTGTAGAATTTCATCCAGATATCTTAGAGCATTCACCATTCCATTTATTACAACAAGGAGGTCGCTACAACCACCAATGCTGATTCCTGACCACGCCATGATTCCACCTCCCTCAAAGGAATGTCTTTCTTGCGCGAAACGTGAATTCTCCAGTGTTCTACATTCAGGCTAGATCAGGGCACATGATTGTCAGGCTGCAGGCAGAAGAGAACCGTAGACCATTCTTCACGGGTCCAAGGAAGATTCATTTCAGCTCACCTTCTGCGGGTTTATCAATGTTCAGCAGTTACCGGAATGCAAACTATTGGTAGCCGGACATACAGTCCACCGTGACAGTCGATTTCGCACGGTCTGAATACACACACATTCTGTAATAGCAGCAAGAAACTGTTCCCGCAGCTTAGTCGCATTGCTTCGCTGGTTCCTTTGTTCTAGCATCAAGTAGTCATCATCTCTTGCAGTGGTGGCACATGGGCGGCATTCTTCGTACTCAACCAGTCTATCTCAAGCAATTCCAGAGTCTGCTTAACATTTTGCATCATATTTGCATATTCAGACAACTTCCATTTTCGTGTCTTCCGCTTCTCTGATGATGTTCTTTAATAAATAAACTGAAATGCCTCTGCTTTTTGGGTGTATTATATTCATTTCGCAATATCCCCATAATTTTGTGAGCAGTGTATTTATCCTACATGATAGAATGAAATACCTTAAACATTAATATTATATTTCAAACATTAACATTTTTAGATATAATATTAATATTTAAAGTATTTCATTTGTCCATGGTAAGAAGGATCTAAGTTCGTTTAGAACTTAATTTATTTATTGATTTTATTTATTTATTTTTTCGTTAACAAAATAAAAGCTAATTCTTTAAAATCCTTTCCATGTAACATATTTATTCGTATAGCTTTCCCAATACCCTCTTTTTTTTCCATTGAAATTTTATGGGAAGAGATAGGAGGGAAAACTTTTCAGTGAATATCAACTTGAATAAAAAATGAAGTACATAAAGGCAAGCACATTGTTATTAAAATATATGCAAATAACATACTAGAAGATATATAATGAATGTTACAGCTGCATCTGAGTTTAAAACTTAAGCAAACCGAGGAATTTGATGTTGGAGAGGTTTTAGTGATCTTTGTAGTAAAAGGAAGAAAAAAATGGACAGATATTTTAGTTTTATGCATTGTTTATCCAATTTTTTTTTTTTTTACTTATTCTAGTTTTGGTGAAATGTTTTCTGTAGAAAAAGAACAATGAAAATTCAAAGTTAAAAGTTTTTTCCCCTCGTTAATAGAGCCAATAGAGGCTTAGATATTTACGTTTCCATAAAGCCTTAAAATTAGAACAAATCTGGTCATCATATAAAAACAAAAAACAATAAAAGTAAAATAATAGTTATTTTGAACTATTAACATGTTAGGGGTCATCGGACAAAAAAATAATATTTTTTTTGCAAAAAATAGTCGAGCAAACATATGATATTTCTGGGCCACTTCGAATGTACTGAACCAAAGGTGATTTTTTTTTCTTTTTTAGGTAATGGAATAAATCTAGAGTAAACAGAATGAATGATTCACTGAAACCTTTTCATTTCAGAAATAGGTGTAAGTTTAGTAAAAAGGACATTCATTTGTATGTGTCCGTCGAAAGAAAAAGCTGGGTTTAAAACCGTCTTCAAGGGAAAATTGGATAAACATCATTAAAGTTGCTTCTAAGCAAATAGGGGACAATGTTTTGGACAGTTTTGATGAAGAAAGAAGTATAAAATATCCCATGACTTGCTTACCCTTCAGAGACTGTTTTCTGATTAACTGTTGCCATTCAATCTTGAAATTTTTTTATACATGTATAAATTGTACTGAATAGTGGTTGCAGGATACAGTAATATTGGAGTAAAAGCTGTTATAGTTTGTAGTATATTTGTGTTTGATAACATTCTGTTGAATGAACTCACATTTGTCAGAATCTCTACTTGCTTCTATCTCCTTGCAATAAACCAGCTCAATGTCCAGACCATCTCCCGTTCTCTGGCTGAAACAACAGCGAGTCAAGGATCTGATTTCTGTGCAACTTCAAAATCTTGACCATTTTTTCATTAAAACATTTAAGTTCTTGATATGAAAGAAGATTGTGAAATGAATACTTTCGTTTTATCTGAAGGCTTTGACTGATATCACTGTGTATATTAATGATTTTCATTTTTAAATATGACTAGCACTGAGTCATGACTGCTTCCAATTCTAGACACAGTTTGCTCTTGGTAATCAAAATTGTCCATTGCTGCTCTTATTGGAATATTTGGTTTTATTTCTTTAGGAAGGGACAACCCTTTTCCTATTGACTAACTTGGAATTTTTGTGGCAAGAAACACATTATGCTTCAAGGCATTAAAACAGATAGTAACATCGAGATGATTAACAATCGGGAGTAACAATTTTGAACAAGTCATTTCATAAATTTCCGTCCAACTTGTAAGGTATATTCTTATTGCCATTACGTATCAGATACAGAAGCGTAACTAGAGAATTTTTCTGGGGTGGGCCAGACCCTTTGTGTTCAGCCAAATCAGTTACACTTAATCTATTCGAAAATGCCATTTGTGATACAGAAGGATCGTTTGAGGAAGTAAAACAAATTCTTCAAATAGTAAATGTTTCATTTAATTTCTTTCGTAGGTATAAAATCGACTAACCTCTGCATTCAAACTCTCGAGTTGCCAAAAATTTCTTAAAAGATTCTTTAAGGTCCTCGAAATCAGCGAATTCTTCGGCTTTATTTTTTTTTTTTTTTGAATGCTTCGAAAGTTTTAAATTATAGAAAAATAAATTTGCATATAAAGAAGCAGGACGAAGTCAGAGAAGATTAACGTTTATAACGACTGAGAGAGATAGAGTGAGAGAGAGCCTCGGTTTGGTGACTAAGTAATTGGATCAATGCAAGTGAAGGTTGGTATAACCAAAGACATATAATAATATATGTATATGTATTTATATGTCTTTGGCTATGACTATGTAGCTACACGTAATAGGAGGAGTAATGCAGAGAAGTACTGGCGGGGTAGTGATAATTGGTGCAAGGAGGTTTTCGTTCAACTATCTGCAACTATGTCTTCATGGATGAATTGAATGCGAATTAATATTCGGGCTATTATTGAATAAGGAAAGTAGCTTTTCAACGTGTGAGTAATTCTATAATTATAGTAATTTGTAATGAAGAATACCTCACAAGTTCACATTGTAAGAAGGAGTTCGATTGAAATTTCGAAGTCACATGTGTTCAACAGCATTAGAAGTTGTCACATGCTTAATTGCATTTAAGTTTCTCAAGAGAAGAAATTCTAACTACAACAACTGCGACGAAATAAACTGAACCGAATTAGCTAAGTTTAAGTTTCTCAAGAGAAGAATTTTAACTATATAAAGTGCAACGAGAAGTAAGTGAACTTAACTGTGAATTGAATTTATTTTATTTAATTGAAAGTATTTTCTTCTTAAGTTTACGAAGATATTACTGCTTGAGTTAAGCAGTTTACTAATTAACTGTGAATTAAATAGTGCTTCGGAAAGTGTGAACTTAGAAAGTGATTCTCATTCAAGGTGCTTTGTTGAATATAAGTATCTTCATAGAGAATATTTATCTTCAACTAAATTAGTGCGACAGGTTAGTGAATACAGACTAAAGTGTTCTCTCATTAATTTAAACAGATTCATTTTTTGAGATAGACATGAACAGTTAGTGATAAATAAATTATGACTAAAGAAGAATCAATATAACGTATTTAGTGAATCTTATTAGTGTGTTGGAAGATGGACTCTCATATCTACTCATTGACAGTTTACAGTGATTTGGGACACAGTGATATGTTTTATTATTTTAAATGATAGAGACAATTAGAGTAATTTGCAAGAACGTTAATTATCCAGGACTGTTATCAAAAATCAGCAAGTGATAATTTTGTACTAGTGTGCACAAGAGAATAAAAAAAAAACAATCGAGATTATCTTTCCTTTACATATATATTTAATAAAAAATAACAAACTTCTATAATTTCCTTTAAAGTACAAATATAACTTTCCATAGTAAAAAATAATTAACTAATTATAGCAATTTCTTCCATTCTTTGTTGTTATCTTGAGTTTAAATTTTCAGTACATTGTTTAACTGAAATTCTAAGTTGTAATTTAAAAATCTGCTTGAATATTAATACTCTGCTAAAAAAATTTCAAACAAATCAAATTCCCCTTTGCATTAAAATTCATTACATCATCACTTTTTAGTAACAGATATTTTTTACTAAAGAAACTTTTTCAATCACTAATGTTAAGATTTAACAACAAATAAACTCATTTGAAATTATCCACATCTAATATTTATATTCTTTTATTTAAAACTTGTCATTAAAAGGTGATTGTCCTGTTAAGGAAAGAAACATATAACATTCTGTCAAAAAATTTAAAATAAGTGAATACTTTTTAATATCGTCAATCAATTTATAAATTATTTAGGTCATATTTCCAATGATTTTTCAAGTGTTGCTGTTGGTTCAAGTGGTAGAAGTAAATGTCTGAAAAACTTCAGTCACCATTTAAAGGCTAGCATTTTCTTTAATGGTTGTTCCTTCTACAGACAGACATTACTTTGGAGAATCCTCTGCAAAAAGGAGAACATATTGGTCACCTGAGTAAATTGTATCAGACTGGTCTCCCTATCTGACAATAGTCTTTCCAAGTAGTCTGAAGCCTTCATCACATTGATAAGTCCTTCAATAGCTGCTCAAGAACATGTTAACAGTTACAACAAGGAAGATTTAAACCAACAGCTGCAAACCTCCCATCTCAATGCAGCTTTTCACTTGCATGATATCTTTTATGAATATTTAAACTGGTCAAATGCTAAATTCTGTTTCAAAACTTCTCATTTGAATACTTTTTCCATGTTATGCGATCTCGTGTGTTTAGTTAAACTCGATGACTGTGAAAGCCTTTTTTCACAAATTACACATTGAAATGGCTTTTCACCAGTATGTGATCTAATGTGGACAGTTAATTCACTTGAAGTTGAACAGCTTTTTGCACAAAATTCACACATGTAAGGTTTTTCACCTGTATGTGATCTTCTATGAAGAGTTAAAACAAATGAGGTTGAAAAACTTTTATCACAGTCATCACATTTAAATGGCTTTTCACCTGTATGTAATCTAATGTGGGCAGTTAAGTGGGACTTTCTTGAAAAACCTTTTCCACAGAATTCACATTTGAAAGGCTTTTCTCCCGTATGTGATCTAATGTGAATTGTTAAATTACCTGAAGTTGAAAAACTTTTATCACATTCTTCACATTTAAATGGCTTTT
>JAFIDM010054845.1:0-23070 GCA_023159025.1 Thereuonema tuberculata | reverse complement strand
TTAAAATTAAGTATTTTAATGCCACCCATTTGAAATGATCTTGAGAGCGCCGATCAACAGTGAGAGATAGTGACGGCTTGCAAAAAGTGATGACATACATACATACATACAACTTGTGATGACGTCACAACTTTAAGTATTGTAACTTTAGCATTTTTTTTAACCTCCTTTCAGTGGAAAAAAGCAGCTAAAATTTGGTATACGTGAACTGCTTAAGGTCCTGAATAAATGATAAAAATTTTAAGGGATGTTTCGGACTGACAAGCCTAACCATTCCCTTGTCAGAAGCCGTTGCGAAGCACTGTGATTGGTTTACCAACCACTATCCCTATCGTGTTTCTTATTAGGTTTTCTATCAGGGCGAAATATTTACTACAAGCATGTGGTTGCAGGTCACATGATACAAATGAAATTAAAGAAATATCGAAATGTAGACGAATGATTTTACTTCCAGTGAGGGACAATCAAAATAGAAACATTAGTATTCGTAGGGAGTGAAAATTAGATCGGATAAAGTTTAGTGAATTATTCTTGGAAAATGATATACATGTTTACGTTTTCAAAATCAATTCATATTTTCTAATTAGTACAAAGAGAAACAGTCAGTATAATAATAAAAAAAATACTAATAAATACTGGCTTTCAAATTTTTAATTTAGAAACTCAAAGACCTGACTTTCAATTGCAATAATTAAATGCTTCAAAAAAGAAAATTTTATTTTTATTAAATATTTTTATGTTTATTTCTATTTTGATACCAAATAAAGCCATTATAATAAGATTGTCTACTTTTGACATCAAAGATGTAATCAACTTCAATTAATTTTTGAAAGATATTTATTCTAACATCTCGTAATCTCAACAACAATACCTCTAAGCTTCATGAATAATTCCAATGAAATCCACATCAATTTATCCCCAAATTTCTTTGACAACAGACTGTAGTCGTTGTATCGCGTCTGAAGCCTAGAAAAATGAGATCTCCTAGGAAAATTCTAAAACTTCAGTAAACATATAGACACATAAATAAGACAGATATTCTGAAAGGCATGTATTTATCCTGATGTGGGGAGCGTGGGTGCCTTGACAGCCGAGCACCTTGGCCTGAAAGATCTATTGTGCTAAGAAGGACAGACGGAGAGAAAGATTGAGAAAGGATAGTGTGAGAAATGCTGGGGAAACGGGAGAACCCAGGGAAAAGCTGCCCAGTGCGGATCGCCAACATCAACGACACCTACGTGAGAATCGAACCTCGATACTCAGAGGTGAGAGGCCAGTGTCTGAGTGACATCGCCAACCGCACGTCCTAAAATTAATCTTACTAATCTCTATCTGAAAATTCGTTTTTCAGTCCGTTTTCATTTTACAACTCAGCCAACGATTGTCTTCTCCTTTGATCATGAGTTCAATTACCCCATACCAGAGGTTCATAATCTTAAGAAGTCGAAGGGATAACATTATTATAAAAGTTATGATGAAGTAACCCACCTTTAGACTAATTAATGATTTCATAATATCATTTACAATAATAATAAATAATAAAACATGTAATTTACACAAATGTTTTCGTAATTATTGATTTGAAAATGTCCTTTATAATAATTAATAATAAGTCTTATTTACATAAACTTTCAATGATCAAATAATGCACTAGTTGTGTTTCGTATCAACATTCCAATATAGTAACAATTGAGACAGTTGCTTTTACAGTTGCTTTTTCAATTAAAAACTACTTTTTTCCCATCCGATGTGATCTGACCTTGCAGTGGTGGATGGGCTTTAAACAAACAGTGCCCTAACTATTGAATGACTTCGAAGTCATTTCTTCAGTAAAAACCCAATACAGTCATAACAATATTCCAATATGTCTGAGAGAGTTGCTATTGCAAGTTATGACATTTTTCAATGTTGGTATCTATGTGTATCAATGTTAAGATTCAAATTTAATTTTAAGTTTGACACTACATGGCCACAACTAATATATCGGCAGGCCGCGGATTATGCAGCACTGTTATATCCTGATCAGGTGATCAAGAGCTCACCTAATCGATATAATTATTCTTGGAACGAGTTCTATCTTCGCTGTTAATTCGTTTTATCTACTAGTACAATAATAAATCATATTTTTCGATCACATTTCCTATTATGATTATCATTATTATTATTACTATTACAGTTTTATATCATTATAGGAACCATCATTTCGAACCAAGAAAACCATGTTCCTCTGTGTATAGTAATAGGAACCTCCATCCTTTCTGAAACTTTCAATTCTGAAGGTAATTTATGCTTTTGAATTTCGAAATTAAAATTATTAAAGAGAAATCTATTAGTGAAAGCAATAATTGTGAATTTAAAAGAAAACCGTAAAAGAAGTAAAAATTTATTACAATAACTGAAAAAGTCAACTTAAAAATTTAATTCACCTGAATCAAAAGTGAGATTTCATTAAAAAGTACTAATGAATTAAAAGTTCATTAATTTTTTAAAAAATTGTTATTTGTTTCATTTATGATTGTAATTTTCATTAAAAAAATAATTTATAATATTTTCAATACAAACTAATGAATGTATTTGTTTTCCTACTTTCTTTTTCTTCTTTCTAATTTGGCCAACTAGGGACCACGTAAAATAACTTCATGATTTTCTTCCTTCATTCAATCTCTTCCTCCAGTATTCTTTCATCCTTTCACTCTGTTGCTTTCGTCTTTCATCTGTCCAGATTCCCCCTGTTTTCCTTTTCTGCTTTGCTTGAAAACCAACAAAATTTTAACTGTTGAACTGAGCATCCCCCTATTCTCCAATTTTTCCGCTGTTATTCCCATTTCTTCCATGTCGCTCTTTACCTCCTTAAACCAGGTTATATATGTTTTGGGGTTTCTATTAAAGTAGTTAAAGAGTTTCTTTGACAATCTGTCATCATTCATTCTACTAAGGTGTCCGTAGAATGTTATTCTCCTCTTTCTCATTGTGTTCACAATCCTCTCTATTCTCTCGTATATTTCTCTGTTACTTTTGAGTTTCAATCTTCCATTTTCATAGTTTGGACCAAGAATTTTTCGGATTACTTTTCTTTCCTTCTTCTGAAGTTCATTTAGTTGGGTTGCCGTATTCATTGTTAGGCATTCTGATGCATACAGGCTCTCCGATTTAATCACAGTTTCATAATGTTTTAGTTTTGTATTTATGGAGACAAATTTTTTATTATAGACATTTTTTGTTAGTTGGAATGCAAGTTCCATCTTTCTCATTCTTGCTAAGTTTGCTTCTTTATCTAATGCGTTTGATTGGATGATTTCTCCCAGGTATTTAAACTTGGTAACTTTCTTTATCTTTCCGTACTTTGTTTCTAAGTATTTGGGACCTTCATTAACATTTGTCATATATTCTGTTTTCTCAAATGATATTAAGAGGCCAGTTTTTTCTGCTGTTTCTTTTAGAATATTTATCTGTTTTACTGCATCTTCGTAACTTTCTGCAAGGATTGCTAGATCATCCGCAAAAGCCAAACAATCAAATTCCAAACCGTCCTTCTTTCTTCCTATCCCAACTTTCTGTATACCTTCTATTTCCATTTTTTTTCTCCATTCTCTTATGACTTTTTCGAGTGTGCAATTAAAAAGCAATGGAGATAAACCATCACCCTGTCTCACTCCTGTCTTGATTTCAAACGGTTCTGAAATTTCTCCCATAAATTTAATTTTTGACCTAGTGTCTATTAGGGTTTGTTTTGTAATCGCTAGCGTTTTATTGTCAGCTCCAAATTCTTCCAGTGTATTGAACAACATTTCCCTATCAATGGAATCATATGCCTTCTTGAAATCCACGAAGTTCACGGGAATTTTTTTGTTTCTTGTTTTTCTGTAGTTGATTATTAGTTTTAGATTCAAGATCTGTTCGGCGCATGATCTGCCTTTTCTGAATCCTGCTTGATACTCTCCTAGTTGTTGATCTAGTTGTTTTTCCTATCTGTTTTGTAGTGTTTTAGATAGTATTTTGTATGCTACTGAAAGCAGTGAGATACCTCTGTAATTGTTTGCATCAGTTCGGTCTCTCTTTTTGTGGATCGGATGTATTAGAGCAATTTTCCACTCTTCGGGTATTTTCTCTATCTTCCATATGTTCTGGAAAACATTGTGTAGCTTTTGAACCGTATTCACATCTACATGTTTCCACATTTCCGCTACCATTGAATCTTCCTTCGGTGCTTTGTCATTTTTCAGATCTTTGATGATTTGTTTGATCTCGGTCACATCTGGGGTATCTGAGTCCTTGAAAATGTGTACTGCGGTAATTTTTTCAAGTTTTTCTTTCGGTTCTTCACAGTTCAGGAGCTTTTTGAAATATTGTGCCAGTGTATTGCAGTTATCTTTGTTGTTAAGTGCCAGTTTCCCCTCTTCATTTTTAAAGCATAAATTTTGGGGCTGATATCCTTGGAGCCTTTGTTTAAATATTCTGTAGAATGATCTCGTGTTATTCTTCTTGAAATCCTCATCAATTTGTTTAAATTGATTCTTTTCAAATATTCTTTTTGTGGTTCTTATTATTTTAGCTGTTTGAGATCTTTGGTTTTTAAATTTGACATAGTCTTCAGTTTTCTTGTAGGTATACCATTTCTTCCATAATTGTAGTCTTAGGATTAGGGCTTTTTCGCATTCTTCATTCCACAATCTGTGTTTTTTGTTTTTTTTTTAAATGAGGCAATCTCAAGGGCTGTGCTGACCATTTTAGTTTTGATCTCCTCCCAGTCGTCCGAGTCTATATTTATTTTTTGCTGAAATTCCTGTTCTTTGGATTTTAGCATCTCCCTATCAATTCTCTGTATCTTGGGTTTATGTTTTTGTAACCTATTTTGTGGTATGAATTTCATTTTTATTGTTGTAAGGTAGTGGTCTGTCTCAATGTTGGCGCCTTTTTTCACTTTTACATTCAGTATTTCTTTCTGGTAGTGTTAGAGATTGCCACATGGTCAATTTGGAATTCTCCTAGACTTGTGTTAGGCGACTTCCAAGTTTTTGTTTTTTTTTCCTCGGCAGTTTTTTGAAGTTCATCGACATTAGTTTGAGATTGTTTCCTTTGCATAGGTCTATCAGCCTTTCCTCATTTGAATTGGTTCTTTGGTGGTCTGGGCATTCACAGACAATTTTTCTGAATTTCTTTTCTTTTCCAATTTGGGCATTGAAATCACCCAACAGAATTTGAACGTTTTTGGGGGGATTTTGGATATTTCGTGTTCAAGGGATTCCCAAAATATTTCAACTTTTTCAGGATTTGTCCTGTTATCATTATTGATTGGAGCGTGCCCATTAATAAGAGAGTATGTTTTGTTGGTACATTTTAGCGTCAAGATGGATAAACGCTCATTAGGAGAGTAAAAATCTGATATCGAGTTTATAATATTTAGTGACACAATGAAGCCTGTTCCAAGATGTGAGATTCCTCCTCTCATAGGGTTCCGACCTCTTTTTCCCTTGAAGATTCTGTACCCCTCAGAATCCATAGTGTTTTCATCGGTGAATCTTGTTTCTTGGAGTGCTATGATCTGAATTTGTAGCTCATCTAACATTTTTGTCGTTTGTTTTAATTTCACGGTTTTCAAGAGTGAATTAATATTCAAGGTGCCAAAGAAGTATTTCCTTTTCGGTTTCATTCTATGCTTCAGCTTTCCTAGGGACATCGTTTCTCTTCCTGAGCATGTTGGTCCAAGCTCTCCAGAATCCATAGGCCTGATTGTGTCACTGGATAAACCAATTGGAGATGTTACATTTAACTATAATGTTGGATGCTTTATGTTAATTCTTTCTTTTCTTTTTGATCAGTCCGTAAGCTATCATCGATGGTACAGATAATGAAACATTGTAAGCCTCGAAGGTAGTTAAAATGAAATATATCTCCTTGACACTTTCTATGGGAATCATTTTAAAAAATTCATTTTTTCAATTTAAAATAGGGATCAATTGCTATTTTATAAACCGTAATCATTGTAAATTTCATTAATTTATTTCTCCACACTCATAATAACTCAATTATAAACAAGAATTGTGTATTTTTTTTTCACTCTATTTAGTTAGTTACTTTACCTGCAGCAATTCAAGAATTGGGTTGACAACCAACTTCTCATGCAAGTTAAATGGAACCACCCAGGAGAGCAAGCAGCAGTTCCTTATCACCGTAGTTTCATCCTAGTTCCTTATGACCGCCGTAAGATGTCGCTTTCCAGTTGTTTCTTGCGCCGCCTCCAGCGTCCCATGCTTATTACCCAGAAAGCTTTCACAAGCACCGTCATTTTTTGTTCTATATTTACCTGCAACTCAACTGATTCCTTTTACTTGACAAAACCGTCTTTCTTCTACTGTTTTTTCGTTTTAATTTTCAATTGTTTATTAGCATTTAATTTCTTTAATTTTCTTTGGTTTTATTGAAAACGAAGTCAATATAGTAAAAAACTAATTTTATTTTGTAATATTTGATGAAAATAACTTTGAAATTTATCATTTCTTTCTCAGTATTATCTTTGAAAAGTTCCTTTTTTCGATTTATTTATTTGTTTATTTATTTATTTATTTTAGTGTTAGATCGCTTATCAATTTAATATTTCAAATAATTATTTCGCCAATTTTCAAAACATTTTTATTTTATTTTTCATTTCATTATTTTTGCTGCGATGTGGATCCTTCCCGCTTGGGTATAATTATAAAAAGCTTTGTTTCTATTTAGTAATGAACAATACTGTGACGATCGGATATTAGTGATTTTAAACTGTGGTTCTGATCATTGTTTTCATCCCTCTTACTAAACAAAATCCCGCTGGGAATCTTTATGGATATCAGGCTTTTGTATTTTGCCGCCAAAAAAAAGGCTTAGCAAAGTATTGTCAAATGCGAAATAAAACATTATAAATATGAATTTCACTTTCCTATAAGTTATAAATTCAATAATAATCTGCCTTTTCATTAGACAATAATATTTGTATTTATTCTCCGCCAAAGAAAATGAATTAAAAGGAAAACAAACGCACAGCACTCTGGAGAGAGAACCAGTGAGTGAAATAATCTCAGACTTGGACTGTAATGTACATTCCAGAATATGGGGAAAAGATTTCTGCAATGAAAAAATGAACAACGGGGAAATACAGCTTTGCCGAAGAGCACCAATTACGGTACTGTGAACTGAATGGATGTGTGAACGGGAAGAGGACCGTAAACAAAGGTATACCAAATATGCTATTGTATTATTATAATTACCAAGTATTATCGAGTGATTTTTATTCATTCATTGCATGCATTATGTAAAAGGGATTAATAGCACCGAGAGGCAGCTGTCAAGGATAGTCCGAGGGAATGTTCAATGTGTTCTACTGGACCAAAAGTGACAGCATGTTTGACAGTAGTTTGCAATTGATCTGTAGAGATGAATTGCGAGTGCAAGATGATTCTGTCCTTTGAATCCATCAGATGAACAACTACCTCAATAAACCATGCGTTTAAGGTATCCGAAAGCAAAAAATCACAGATATTAAAATCGATTGAGCGTGGTGGCCATCTTGGTGGGAATGCTCACTGATGATTCTATGTTCTGTGAAATATTGTCGTGTTGAGGTATCCTCTCTGCTGGAGGTGTAACATAACGAAACTGTGCAACATGTCCAGATAACGGGTTGCAGTTATCGTACAGGTGAAAGGTCTAGTTGGATGTATTTCCTGAAAGAAAAATGGGCTGATGAGAATTATGGCCTTAAACCATATCCATTCTGTTACCTTTGGTGAATCTGATTAATCTGAGGAAGAGTCTATGTAGCCCAGATGCGACATGTTCACTGTTGCACGAATATGAAAATAGGCTTCTTCACTCCACAACATGTTCCAGAACCAATTTTCGTCCTCTTCTATGTGTTTCTTGAATGTCAAAGCAGACATTTCTCGGATGTCATCTTTGACAAGGTTGCAACTCTTTGAGGTGACTAAGCTTATTGGTATAGTTATAGAATGCTTTCCGCAAACAACTCCATAATGTTGTGTACTCTAGATCTAACTGCCTCGTTATGGCATTAGCACCACATATGCATACAACATTCAAATTTGATTGCTCAGCGGCTGCCGTTGCAACATCTTAGGCCGTTTGAGGTACATTAGGTTTATGCCCTCTTTCTGCTCGGGCTGTGAAGCTAACCGTCTCCTGAAATCGATGAGGAACGCATGGCAGCAGCTTTTTCAATATTCTGATAGAATAACTTTGTCTTTCGACAATGAAAGACTCACAGTGTCGTCGAAGATTGCCTTTGACTAGCCTCACACTTTATTTTCTACCTTATTGGATGCCTTACGACATGCGAGCTATTCAAATTCAGCTGCTGTTGCGGTTTGCAGCGCCATGTTTCCCCCTGTCGATCATTTTTTGACCTACTTTTTTCTACGGCAGAAATCTTTTCTTATTGATTTGGAATGTACACAGACCTAGTGTAATGTTGTTTGGTCCACTGATTCTCTCTTATAGAGATACTTTAACTTGAATCACTTTGTATCTACATCGGTCTTAAGACAAGTATATCATGACTGTTTTAACAATAAAATAATTCACATTTTTCTCATTCAAACAATTCACATAGAAAAAATCTGTTAAAACCAAAAATGTTAAATTTCCCATTTTATCAAATCTAATAATTTCCCTCTCAATATTTTAAAGCATTTGATTCCTTTATTTTCTTAATATTGGCAATTTATTTTAATTTCACCTCCAAGATTAATACAAAAAAATTAAATATGTATTTTTTACGTGCGCAGAAATTATAGTTGATGAAAAAACTGCCGTCGCACAAGTTAAAAAAGAGGATTCTTTAAAAGGTTAAAAACATTTAAAAGATGTTTAAGAAAGGGGGGGGGGGAACTACTAGTTTCGACTCCGTTTCTATTGGAGCCTTCATCGGGTAAAGAGCGAAAGAAACTAAAAAGAAAGATTATTATAATAAATTTTAATGTGTATAAATGTTTTATAATAATTAAAAATGGCTAACATCATGTATATAAATGCTAAAAAAAATCAATATCTATGTTTACTTCACCGAAAAGTAATTAGTGAGTTGCTTGTAGGAGTTTGGAGCAACTTCCGCTGAGGTTGAGATTTTTTTTCCAACCTCTGGTATTTTTGCAATCCCCAATGGTTATTTACATTCCAGAAAAATCCTACATTTTTCCCAGCCCTCTGTCAATTTCCAAGGATTAAAGCTGCTAATCATCTGATCTCCGACCATATCTTAGTTCAATAGGGAAGAAAGGTAGCGTTACCTCGTGATGTAGTCAAATTAAGAGACAGCCATTTTTCTCGAACCTTAATAACTTTATTTTTTCTCATCAAAGAATTAGAGGTCATAATATCAGTCATTCTATAAATATGTGTTCTATTCCGACAGGGAGTCCGAGATAGAGCTATTATGAATGTACAGTTGTAAAATTATTGATAAGAAAGACACGTTACTTATTGAAAATAATGATTGTAACGTGAGCAATAGACATGAGAAAATAAACACATATAATAGAAGTTTAAAAGAGTAGAATAAACAGGAGATACGCACAAATAAATAATGAATAATAAAAGTAATATTTAAACAAATAAAGGTATATGGTTAATTTCGACTACTGGTAGTCGACTTTATTTGTTTAAATATAAATTTTATTTTTTATTATTTATTTGTACGTGTTTCCTATTTATTCTACATAAGTTCCTTCCGCACGTTAACGAAAGTTTAACACAAGAAAGAGTATTTAACACATTAAATATTTACATATAGGCACAACCAGTTTCGTCCATCTTTAATACACAACTTTAAATAAGCGTTTCTCAACCTGTGGGGCGCGCCCCCCTTGGGGGGCGTGATAAACGAAAGGGGGGGCGCGAGTATATCGAGGTTTGGATTTTTTTTTTTTTTTTTGGTTGAACAGATAGGTTAGGAGTTTGTTTTTTTTGGGGGGGGGGGGCGCGATGAGAATTGTGATTGAAAATTAGGTCGCAAGTACTAAAAGGTTGAGAAACACTGCTTTAACTGTAAAATTAAAATCACTCGTTCAAGTCCGGCATTAAAGATGGACGTAACCGGTCGTGTCTGTATGTAAAGTTTGAATGTGTTAAATAATGTTTTAAAACCTTTTAAAGTATATTTTGTCCAAATTTATTTTTTCAGATGTTACTTATTGTTTCTAAATTTATTATTCAAATGGAAATTTTGTTATCATTTACAGTACGTTTTCAAAAAATCCACCTTTAACATTAATGCACTTTGTAACTCATGGGAAACACAAGTTATTGCTCGTCTGAGTATATTTTGAAGTTCCTTCAGACAGGCAATAACTTCCATTAAGGAATATTTACAAAATGTGCAGCAATTTTGACAACACCTGTACATTGTTGTCATCAAATTCAAAATACTTGACATTCAAGTAACTGTATTTCGGAAATCGTTCGGAATAGGACATTGCTCATTTACACTTCTTTTTCTGGTTTAGAAATTTGTTTTGATTTTTAAGATTAGTTATTACGAAACTTATTAACACTTGCATTAATAAATTAATAATTGAGTATTATAATAATAATATTTATTATACTTGATATAGTAACATCCATTATGGAATATTTACAAAATGTGCAGTATTTTTGACAAGACCTGTACATTGTCATCAAATTCAAAATACTTGACATTCAAATAATTGTGTTTCGGAAACCATTCGGAATAGGACATGTGCTCATATAAACTTCTTTTCTAACAAGGACCAATATTATGACCTCCGGTAAACTTTTCTTTCTGGGACACCCTGTAGAAAGTAAATTTTTTCTTTAATTTATTACTTTTGTGTAGAATGAATATTAAGATGCTAAGACTTTGAAAACCGAATTCTAAGTTATAATAATCACAATTCAGAACTTGTTAGATTTCAAATAAGTTACAAAATTCTCTCAATTATTTCCTGAACTGATCAGGTATTTAAGTTCCGAAAACAATTTGATTACACTAATTTCTCACTACATCTATAAATGACTCAGCAGTATAAAAGAATTACATAATATCAAAAACACGATGTTAGTACGCGCGCAATAGGTTTTTCCAGAAATGACTCAGAATTTTACTCTAGATTTTTATATAGAGGAATATAAGTTCAAAAACATGTGCTTTGTCTTAAGGCTAAAAGATTTAGAAAATAAATGTGTATCCTGTCAATTCTTTCGTTTTTAACTTTGTGAGAATAAATCACTCGTACAGATTTCCTTATTACTTGGAAATAATAAGTCAAATTAAAAAAGTACTTGAATAAAAATTGAATTGAAAACCTTTTGTTTAATAATTATTATACTAGTTGCGAGCCGGGAAATATTCACGGAAGTAAAAGCAAATTCCACATTTTTGAAAAACAAAAGATTGAAAAATATATTCTAAGCTAATTTTTTTAGAAGCCATGACTTCCACAACAGCCCATATGTAATTTGAATATCGACTTATTTGTTAAAATAATATTTTAATATTGTTAAAAAAAATGATTTTCCACTTTCCTAGTAGCCAGCGCAGCGGTTTCTAATTATGAAACATAATGGCAACCTGCTCCCCTAAAAGAATAGGCTCGTCGAAATTGAGGCAATATTAACGGAAATAAAACAAATGCCACATTTTTGAAATATCCTGAAATTTTTGAAAAACACAAGATTGAGAAAGATGTTCTAAGCTCATTTTTTGAAAGCCATGACTTTCTCAACAGCCCACATAGAATTTGAATGACTAAGCCAAATTTTGTTAAAATAAAAGAAAATAAAAAATTGATTTACACAGTTTCAACAATAACAATGACAAAAACGAATGTACAACAGCCAATACCAATAATCCTGTCTGGGCAACAATAGCGGTACGTGCTTCGTCATTGTCCCCTACTTGTTGAGTAGTGAGTGAGTGGCTACACAGCCAGAATTAGGTAAAATTTTATGGAAAGAAAATTTCGATACGCTGATAATAATTGTGTAATTGCGATCCTTCGCGGTGAAGTGGGAAGAATATTCGAGACGCCATGTTTAAACATGGCCGTGACGTCATGGCTGACGTGTTCCAACGCTGCACTGTGATTGGTTATTTCAAATTACAAACCTAAAAATTTACAAATTTACAAAGATCCTTACAATTTTTGCCTATTAATAGGATGATTTCTCGCTGCGTTCATTCATAAAAAATCTGTATAAATATCAGATAAAATTTTATTCATAAGTAGAATCTAACTCTATTGATTTGAAAGAGAGCCTTGAATTCGTAACTTATATATCAATAAGTATTTTTTTGCTAATTATAATTCGTAGATTAAATGCAAGATATTTGTTTTGGTTCTTAAGCTAAATTATTACGAAACTTATTAACACTTGCATTAATAATTTAATAATTGAGTATATTTTTTGAGAAGATCATTTGTGGTGAAAATAATAACCTTCCTAATACAAAAGTACGGTTTATGTAAACAATGAGTTTGTAAATAGGTTTTGAAATTATCATCAAATCTAAGCGTTATTATACCGGCTGGTTATAATTAAAGTTCCCCACTTCTGTGCAGTCTGCAGATCGCATTATTGCACGGATAGTAATGCAACTTTGTATATAAGCTATGTAGAGCGTGGAGAAGAGAAATCTTAACGAAAAAAAAAATACTTCAAAAAGTTGCCACCAAGTAAAAAAATGGCGCTGTGTGAAATGCGCAATGCGTCTGGGAACGACCAATCATCAGAAATTACCAGGCCATTGGAAAAGATAAAAACGTGCCGCTCCTGGTGAAGCTCTATTACCAGAACAGCAGCAATAGTGTATCAGCACTGCGAATATCGTCGTTTGAAGGGATTGCGAACAGGACCCACGACGACAAGGGATTTACGAAAGATGATGCAGAAATTCGAAGAGACAGAGGAGTTAGGTGGGCTGCCAGATAGATGACGCCGCCCGATTGCGGAGAATGTTGTCCACGAAGTGGCAGTAGCAGTAGCTGCCAGAGCGTCAGTGGTCAGATACTCAGCACCAGTGCGCGAGCAGCAGCAGTGAATTAACAATTCCACGGTCCACGGTGCAAAAAGTTTTGTGGTCCTTTCTTCACTGGTACTGCTATAAGATCCAGATACTGTACCAGTTATAGCCGCAAGATCCACAAACGCGGTCAGACTTCACATTTCGTTTCTTGGCTAAAATGGCTTCGGCGATGCATGGCCATGGAACATTCTGTGGACAGATGAGGCTCATTTTACGCTTGATGACGCTGTGAACACGCAGAATTGTCGCATGGGAGGTTCCTCAAACCCCCATGTGGTGCATTCCCAGCCGTTGCATTCCAAGTACGTGACTGCATGGTGTCTTGCAGTCCATTATATAGAAGAAATTGAAAGTTAATATTAGCCTTTTTAATAAAATCTTTTAATTAAGCATAAAATAAAATACAAGGTATTAAAAATTAGTTCAATATGAAATTAATAATTTATTAAATCTGAAAGAATATATTATCTTAAGTTTTCAAAACTATATATTAATTTTTAAATCTTTTTTATGTCATGATGTCATGATACATTGTAAATTATAATTAATTGTTATTTGCATTATTACTTTAAATAGTTCAACGTAGTTAAAAAAAAGATTCCTGAAGTCGTAGACTGATTATGGTGTAGATATGTTTACAATAGTAGACTTGAACGTATATCGAGAAACTTACACAAGTTTTGATAATAAAAGAAAAAAAATATTATCGTCATCTGTTACTTTCTAAAATTCACAAGGAAAATATCTCTCTGACATCAGTTGTATGTCAGATTCAAGTTGTGTTGATTTGATTAATCAGATTCTTTTATTACCAGCTATTCCCTATATCAGTGGTGCACAACCTCAGAAGTCTGAGGGCGAATAGTTTTATAAAAGTTCTGATGAAGGGCCACAGCATCCCATCCTCCAATCTTACTTATCAATTATGTGATAATGTCCTTCATAATAATAATTATTAATAATACTGCACATGTAATAAATATATACTAATTAGTGATTTGACATTTATTATTAATTATTATTACAGTAAATTCTAGCTGTGAAACATGTTGATCCTCCCTTCGGGAGAAGGCATCTAAAGAAGAAGAAAAGTAAAACCTCTCAAATCAGGCCCTCGGTAATCTGACCCCCTCGGTGATCCGGCCTGGTCCTAAGTAATTTTTTTTTTCAATAACTAAATTCCTTTCCGTATTTTGTTTCCCTATCCGCGCGTATTCGTTATGAGTGAAAAAAGAAACAAAAACTTTGTCACTATGGAACAGAAGCTTAATGCGTTAAGGAGATTGGATGCAGGGTAATCTGCAAATACAAATATAACTGTAGCTTGGTGTCGGAAAAACCACATTTGTACTGTTTTTAATAAATATTTGAGTGCACAATTATGAAAATCGGGTTAATTTATTTAAACCTGGCATTATATCTTCACAAAAATTGAGCTATTGAGTTGTTTTAAGAACACTCTCGGTAGTCCGACTTTTCTGTAATCCGGCCTAATGGGCGCCATATTTGAGATTTGAGAGTTTTTACTGTATTATAAATGGCCATATAATTTACATAAACAAAAAATTATCGAATAATGCGCTACATGTGTTTCATATCAACATTCAAATCAAAAAGTCTGAGACAGCTGCTTTTGCAATTTGAGAGATTTTGCAATGTATCTCATGGCAGCAATGTAAAGATTCAAATTTAATTTTAAGTTTAACACAACCGGGCCGCAGTTGTGAATCTTTGGTCTATAGACACTACACCATTAGTTAGTTTGAGATCTATCGGAAACGTTGCGAAGAACAAGCAATGTAAATTACGTATTTCTTTTTAACTAATTCAAATTGTAGATTAAAATTACTTGTAATGCTGTTAATATTTATCTGTTAAAACTTTATGACTATCAGACAACATTGGTATCAATAAATGTCAGTGAGTGTTTGGTCAAAATAAATCAAAAGCATCTAAGATTCCTCTGCGTTTATTAGATACAGTCGGACCTCGATATAAGGTCACCCCTTGGGACCTCGCGAAAGGGACCTTGTAAGCGGGATGGCCTTTTAACCGATTCATACGCATTTGTCAATAAATAAGCATTATATAAATACACTATAATAAATAAACGAAATCTTATATCTCCTATAAGATATCACAAATCTTTATTAAAACTCCAAAACACTGCACCACAGACCAAAATTTCGTCTTATTTTTCAAAGACTTTCTCAAGGTTTTTTGGTAACATAATAAACAAATAAATAAATAAAAAAATAAAGATCAAAATGGAAAGAGAAATAACCTTCTCAAACCTTTACAAATCAATAAATAAATTCTATGCCAATAAGTAAACCAAATAATACTATTGTCATATAACAATAAAACATTCAAAATATTTTGAAAACAATCAAAAGATTTGAATTAATATTAAATGCTATTAATTTACTGTTATTTAAAACAATACTAATTAAATTTTAAAATTTTACTTGATCTTTTGTTTTTTATCAAAGATTCTCTGAAAATGCTCGAAGACATGTTATTCACTTTCTGTGATTTATCCCTGTTAAAACATATGCAGCAATTTATTAAATAAGATTCTAATGCATATCTTTTTTACTCATCCTGAATTTTGTAAATGATATTCACTAAAAGATCTGGGTTGTGACCATATCGAAAACAGTGGTCTGCCCATTCGATATTTTCTCATGTTTATTACGGAATGCCCGTACATGTTCATCCACTCTTTCTTTAACTGTGCGACTTGTGCTCCCAATGTAGACCCCCTGACAATCTCTACATTGGAGAGCATAAACCACCCCCATATTGTGTAGATCTATATTCCCTCTTTCTCTTTTGAATTTAAATAAAATATTATCTTTGAAATATACTATATTGATTTTATTTTCTTTGCATTCTTTTTTTACACAGTTATTAATTTTCAAACCAATGGGGAATACCATGCATTTTTAAACTCTTCTTTATTTTTGTGATCTTTTGTTATATTTTTTCTTTTAAAAAAATCTTTAAAATTTCTTTCAATAAATTCCAAAGGGTATTCATTCATTAGTAATCTTTCTCTAAAATTAATAATCTTTTCATTCCATAGTTTTTCGTCTTCTGTAAATTCTGTAATTTTTCTTAAGTGACTCTTAATAATTTCCTTTTTCGTGGAGATGTGATGGTTCGAAGTGAAATTCAGAATATGGTTACTTTGAAAAGATTTCCTGTAATATTCAAATGTTAAACCTGTAATTTCATTTTTTAATGTAATGACTAAATTATTTAAAATTAAAAACAATATATAAATAATGGTTTTAAAAAATAATAAATAAAACCATAAATTAAAAACCATAATGACTAAATAATTTATTTTATTTTCTATTTCTTCTTCACTTTTGAATTTTATTTCCTTATGGAATTTATTTATGTTCGAAGTCATCAACTCGATTAAAGAATATAGAGAGGATAATGTTAATAAGAAATGTAAATTATACACATTAGACATTGTCTCTATGTACACAAACATTTCTCTTCCAGATACTACGAAAATAATTGAATCTAAATACAATGTTAATTTACAAAATACGTTCAATATAGAAAAAGATCATTTTGTAAGGTTATTGAATTTAATTATTGAAAATAGTTATTTTAAATATAAAGATAAAGTTTATAAACAGATAAAAGGTTTTTCCGATGGGTAGTCCGGTTTCGGGAAGATTATGTAATATTTACATGAATTGGATTGAAGCTAATTATATTATGAAATGGACAGAAGCTAAATTTCTTTATAGAAGATTCGTAGATACATATTGATTATATGGGAGGGTATAAGCAGACAATTTTGCAGATTTCTAAATTATATAATTAAAAAGTGAAGAAGAAATAGAAAATAAAATAAATTATTTAGACATTACATTAAAAAATGAAATTACAGGTTTAACATTTGAACATTATAGGAAATCTTTTCAAAGTAACCATATTCTGAATTTCACTTCGAACCATCCCATCTCCACAAAAAAGGAAATTATTAAGAGTCACTAAAGAAAAATTACAGAATTTACAGAAGACGAAAAACTATGGAATGAAAAGATTATTAATTTAAGAGAAAGATTACTAATGAATGAATACCCTTTGGAATTTATTGAAAGAAATTTTAAAGATTTTTTTTAAAAGAAAAAATATAACAAAAGATCACAAAAATAAAGAAGAGTTTAAAAAATGCATTGTATTCCCCATTGGTTTGAAAATTAATAACTGTGTAAAAAAAGAATGCAAAGAAAATAAAATCAATATAGTATATTTCAAAGATAATATTTTATTTAAATTCAAAAGAGAAAGAGGGAATACAGATCTACACAATATGGAGGTGGTTTATGCTCTCCAATGTAGAGATTGTCAGGGGGTCTACATTGGGAGCACAGGTCGCACAGTTAAAGAGCGAGTGGATGAACATGTACGGGCATTCTGAATGAGCAGACCACTGTTTTCGATATGGTCACAACCCAGATGCTTTAGTGAATATCATTTACAAAATTCAGGATGAGTATAAAAGATATGCATTAGAATCTTGTTTAATAAATTGCTGCATATGTTATAACAGGGATAAATCACAGAAAGTGAATAACATGTCTTTGAGCATTTTCAGAGAATCTTTGATAAAAAACAAAAGATTAAGTAAAATTTTAAAATTTAATTTGTATTATTTTAAATAACAGTAAGTTAATAGCATTTAATATAAGTAGCATTTAATTTAATAATAAGTTTCAAATCTTTTGATTGTTTTCAAAATATTTTGAATGTTTTATTGTTTTATGGCAATAGTATTATTTGGTTTACTTATTGGCATAGAATTTATTTATTGATTTGTAAAGGTTTGAGAAGGTTATTTCTCTTTCCATTTTGATCTTTATTTTTTTATTTATTTATTTGTTTATTATGTTACCAAAAAAACCTTGAGGAAGTCTTTGAAAAATAAGACGAAATATTGGTCTGTGGTGCAGTTATTTGGAGTTTTAATAAAGATTTGTGATATACTATAATACTTTGTAAAATTTAATATCAGTTTATTAGGTTATAATTTTTTAATTTACTTGAACCAATTAAAATTAATGGAATCAGAAAGGAATTATTTTTTAAAAACTTTAATTCGGAATAAATTTGTATACGTATAATACTAGTATGCTCAAGCAAAGTACTGATGTACAACTGACCTTACTTAAAATAATCCATAATACAGGATTGTCGCGATTTTGGTTTCATCTTCTGTACAATGTTTTCTAAGTTTTGTAGTTTCTGAAAAAGTTCTTCAGCTCCCTCATGGCTCGTAAAAAAATGTCTTACGACATTTAATGCTCTGAGTGCTTCTGTTTGTGTCACCGCTTCGCTTTCAGTATCACTGTCGTTATCCTCAATTTCTAAGGCATTGGAATCTAAAACTCGCCAAACAATTTCGGAAATCGAAGCTAGGAGAACTGGTAGCAATTTCATCTTCAATTTTCACGTATTCACTTTCCGCTTCTATAGCACAGCCGCGATTTCTGAGATCTTGTATCAACACAGCTAAAGGAATATCGTCTTCATCATCTTCATCTGTTATTTCATCCACACTAATTGAAGAAAATTGAAAACCAGCATGTCGAAAGCAATTTGATAGGTTTCCAGTTCCAAGCTCCAACTTTTATGAATATAAAAAATTGCGTCTAACACAGACAAGTGAAATTTTTTTTCTCATCAATTGCTGAAATCAAGTCTTTCACAAGGAGCTTTCTGTAGTTCATTTTCAGATTTTGAATGACTCCCTGATCCAAAGGTTGCAAAACACTGATAACATTTGGGGGTAAGAAAACAAGCTCAATTGATTTCAACTGAGGCATATTGATAAGAACAGGGCAATTGTCTGCGTTAAAAAAACAACTTTTATTTTTCAAAAAGTGTCTATCGTAACGCCGTATAGTTTTCTCAAATACGTTAGCATTCATCCATGCTTTTTTGTTTGCATCATAATCCAAAGGTAAAGACGTTTTTTAAGCAACGTGGCTTTTGAAAATTTCCGATAACTAGCGGTCTCAGTTTTTCAGAGCCATCCATATTAGCAACTAAAAAAATTGTCAGTCTTTCTTTACTTTTTTTCCCGCTATACATTTTTCTTTCTTGAAAGTAAGAGTTTTGTCGGGAAAAGAAAGAAAAATTCTTGGAGTGTGGCACTGAAATCACAGACAAAAGTGACCTTATATGCGATTCTGGTATTTAAGACTTGACCATATATCCGATAATCCATATCATAGAATTCGTATTCAATGGGACGGGACTTTAGAAAAGTGACCTTATATGCGGGTGACCTTACATCGAGGTCCGACTGTATCTGCTTAGAATTTAATATAGATATCCTACTGAATATAACTTATCTTTTAGAAATTTCAATGCATTGTTTCTAGAACTTTTAACTGGGTTACAATCAATACACGAAACTGTTCGCTTTATTGTTCCGTGAACTTTCTCTTGATTTTTTATTCTTTAAATAACGTTTTTTTGTTTTCTTCGCTCTGATTCTATGCTCATTGGTCGTTGTTTTGACTGCACTAGATAATGAACCAGGAGATCGACCACCATTTAACGATCCAGCGGAGGATAATAGCGCAGATGATCAACCCAGAAACCATAATCGTAACTGTTTACATTCATGGCGTCGAACTCATCGTCTTAGATATCCACTGAGAGAATCAAACGATTCCAGCCCTAATCCCGATGACTGATAATTACAGGATATTGTTAAGTTACTGCTGTTTTCCTTAAATTGTATTTATTTGAAATAAATGATCTAAGATTTTAAAAAGTAATAATTGTAAAACTCATGATTATTAAGGAACTTCATTGTACAAGGGAGTTTTAAATAGAAATAAATACTAATAAAAATCCCATTCTTATAGAACTGGAAACCTACATTCCCTTCAACAAAGCATTTCTTCTTTCTTAAAATCATGAACTGCATCTTCAAGCACTAATTTCCGTATGAATCATTCAAAGGTGTATGAATCTATAAACAAATCCTCAACGAATTCTCAGAACATAGTTCAGTTAATTCGGGTTGATTCATTTAATACGGGTTTAATTCCTAATTAATAATAATGATCAATAAATACGGATGTCTGTCATAAGTGTATTAATTCATTACATAGTTCATTACTAGCTGATCACGTTAAAGTTCAGATTGCGGTACCACCGGATGTTGGCCAATTTTTCGGAGTATCGACAAGATGGCCGACAGCTTTTCAAGATAGTCGACAAAAGTTCTTCGTGTGACAACGAATTTAAAAAATTTAAAATTAACTAATAATTTGAAAATTATTGAAATAAATGTTAAGCTTTGCAGATAGCTTATTTAAAAATGGTCTTGCATGATCTTTTACTAGAAAAACTAACCCTCATCTAGCTAACTGTGATATTCAGATAACAGTACGCAGACGGGTCGCGATTCGCTTGTAGCTCTCCTAGTCTATTAACAGCCGCTTAACACATAACCCTTCCAGATGGCCATGGTGAAGGATTTAAGAAACAAAACTCTTTCCTTATGTTTCTTGATTACATCATTCTTGCATCCATCTTTGAGCCTTCCCAGAAAAAGATAAAATTAAACAAACGGGCACTCAATCTTTCGGGAATGAATTATGGCCATCCATTCCCGCATCCATTTTCACGTGGTGTTAACAGAACGAAATTGAACATATGACTGGTGTTTAAAGAAAAAAAAAAAAAAACAAAAAAAAAAAAACATAACTAATGTACTCTGCCGCAGGACCGGAAGTAGTAAATGGGTACTGATCAATGTATCCTTGCGAATACGCTGATTAATGGAACCCTATTCTAAAGTTTAACTGTTGATTATTTTTAAAAAAATGATACTTAGACCAGTGGCACAACTACATGGGGAGGGGGCTATGGGGGTGGAAGCTTCCCCCTTCCCAACCAAACATAACGAAAGGAAAAAAAAGAAGAAACAAGAAAGCTTTTATTAAAGCACTGATGTGTCTGTATCTTCTGAAGGCCTTCATCTGAACGGACTTTTTACAATATCCTCCCCGCCCCCATCCTACGAAAACTATAAGGATTGTTTATCTAATCCAAACTTTTTATTGGAGAGCTTTTGAGGAATTTTCTAAACTTATAGTTCCGTTAGAAGACTTTTAACTGTTCTTTGAGAAATATCTTTATAAGGTTTGCATTCTTTCTGTAAAAAATATGGATTTTTCGAAGAATCAACAAAATATATCCTGTGTGAGTATGAATCTTAGTTAAGTTCTATTCTCAGCGTTCAAGATTGTGGCATTTGGGATTTTACGAGGGAGGAGGAGGAAAATTGCTATTGGGCTTCACCTATCAGAATTAAAATTTTAAATATGCAGAGTGATTATAATTAAAGTTCAATTTTCGCCATGACACTCTCAATGAAAGATCTATCCAACACTTTAACAGCATGTATGTGTGGGTAGCATCATTTTTATGCAAGATAGTGCTCCTCCGAACATAAGCCAGTGAAGCATCGCATAATAGACATTTCGGAATGATAGAATAATCAGCCGTCATTTTCCATCAGCCTAGCCGTCAAGATCACCTATCTTATTCTTTGTGACTTCTGGCTGTGGGGTTATCTGAAAAATGTTATGTTTAGTGGTCCGATTGCAAAATTAGCTGAGTTGAAGGCACGCATTGCGCAACACATTCATAATGTGACCCTAGAGACACTCTCCGATCTGTTGTGGAACATGCTATTTCTCGGTTTCTGGCAGAAAACGGTGGACAGCGTATTGAAAATGTCTTTCGCAAGTCTCGGGTTAATTAACAACCGATTTCATTGTTGCTTTTTATGCGGTTTTTAAATTATAATTTAAAAATATTGATATTGTTGTCTTTCAACGCCTGCCAAAGATATTTTGAGAATTTACGAAATAGCGAAAAAGAAAATCTTTCAATTTGCAATAATTTTCGTCAGTACTATAAGTTCATCAATCTACAATTTTTTCTAGTAAAGAAATACATCTTACTACTGTTTTTGTATTATCAGGCTAACTTTGCCCTACATATAGTAATAACCCAAAAATTCCCCGAGTTTTATGGAATCTGAAGTGTGGTCTTCAATTTCTCAACTTTAATTTTATCAAAATTGAAGAATTGTTATTCTTCAGCAAAATTTAAACAAACAAAAGAAATGATAGAATTTTAGTTTTTGATATAATTTTAATTTTTGGAAGCTATAGAAAGGAATTAAAGCTCTAATATGCAGCTTATCTTATTCCATGATCGGACTGAAACAGCAGCTTTTATTTCATTTGTTTAAAACTCTGTCCAAAATTCAACTCCACAGGTTTTGTAAAAAATGGTTTTGTAAAAATTATGTAATAATTTAAAATCATTAAAGATTGAGGATAATAGTTACTTTATTTACTACAGATGCCAAGGATCTTTTTACTTCTGTACCTATGAATTGCTTCAAAAAGTAATGGATTTTCATTTTGGTAATCATGATTCAAAAGGAAAATCAGATTTAATTTGTTTAATCAAATTTTTATTTGAGAACCAATTTTTTATTGCTAATGCCTTAATTGTCCAACAATATTTTGGAGAATTTATGGGGCTTCCATCATCTACGATTTTAACAGAAATTTCGATGCAGTTTTTTTTTCGAAGCAAATTTTTAGAACATTCCTTTTTTTGGTTCAGTTTCACAATTCTACATACTTTTTTCAAAGGTATGTGGATGATATTTTTATTATTGCTCGAATTGAATCAGAGAACCTCATTTTGGATCAATTTTATTCCCTGGATAAAGGAATACAATTTACCATTGAAAAACATAAAAATAAATGTTTGCCATTTTTAGATATTATGATCAAATTGAAAGATAATTCTATTATTACTTAACCATATTCCAAACCTACTTCTGGAAATTCTATTATTTCCTACTCATCAGCAATTTCCTTCATGTGCTAAAGCTAAATTAGTAAAAAAATTAAAATAAGGAAGGCTTTTTTTTCTTTGTTCTACAGAAGAACTTATCC
>JAFIDM010054844.1:4087-23072 GCA_023159025.1 Thereuonema tuberculata | reverse complement strand
TATTTTGCGAACTTTTCTTTGGAACCAAGAACATGTTGCTAATTTCTTCGTAAAATAACCTCCAATTAGCGAAGTGCATTTTCTATTTAACGAACTTTTTCGCGGTATCTATTTTTTTTTCCTTCTTGAAATGTTTTTATTATTAATATTCCCTTAGAGGAAACTAAAGAAATGTGGATACAGCTGAGGGAAAAAGAAGAAATTAACGATGATGGGCTGATTGATGATTATCTTTCACTTGATTTTGAAGTTGAGACCTCGGAAACATTAACTGAATCGGATATTTTAGACAGTCTGAAAAATAAAAACAATAATACAGCTATGAATTGCGATGAAGATAAAGATGATCAAAATGGAAATGATCATGATGCAGAAATCAAAAAACCTTCGTATGATGAAATACTAAAATCATTTGAAACAATCCGACGTGGATTTCAATTTGAAGAAAATACTGAAGGGGTTTTTGGTGCATTGCAAAGATGCGAGACATACTATGAATGAAAACACTTTTTCAAAAAAAAAAAAAAAAAGCACTCAGACAAAATTAACAGACTTTATTAGTAAAATTTAAGTATGCATGTGGTAATGTATGCTTTATGTCATTAAAATTATTACTTTTTAATAATATTTATTGTTTATGTATTTTTGTATTTTATATAGTTTAAAGCAATTTTAAAAGGTGAATCTCTATTTAACGAATTTTCCATATAACGAACTTTTTTTTTCGGGATTTAGCGGCTTCGTTAATTAGAGTTCCGACTGTAGTTTATTTCTATTAAACATAAAAGTGGCCAGATTTAAGATTAGACTTAGAAGATGAAGAAATAGGCATAGATAGTTAGACTGTAGAACGAAAATGTCATGAGTTTTGTAATCAAACTGTTCAACAGTTGACTTTAAGCCATGCTTAATTTTAATAAACTTATTCTTTTTTGTTCTCGAAGATGTTTATAAGAGTTGGACGTCTGATACGAGTGACTCATCAGCCCAAGCCAAAGGTTTTAAGTTTTTCAATGCTTGTTTAAAAGCAGGTAAGTTTTCAATAGAGTTATTAAATTAATACTCAATATTTAAATTTTAACCAAGTATTTTTAGATTTTTTATCAGAATTTATTAATTGTTACACACTAGTACAGTCAAACTTGGATAATTCGAAGTTGAAGGGACCAGAGAAAAAGTTCGAATTATCCAAAAATTCGAATTACATATATTCTCTGAAACAGAAGAGATACATAAAAAGATTAACTCCACGATCAAAGATTTAACACATAAACTTAAGAATACTGCTACATTTTTTTTTATTAATTCAAACATTTTTTACTAGCTTAATTATTCATCACTTTAAAAAAAAAAGGCAGATATTTTTAATTGCTTCATTGAATTCAATCTTTGAGTCATAGGAGAGGGTAACAATAGAGGGTGGACAGAAAAATCCTGGGAAATCCCCACATAGTGATATTCCAACCCTCGCTTTTGTTTTCCTTAGAGACCATTAAAATAAATAATGCACCTTAGCTGAGAAAAGTCTCAGGAACAATTTTTACCGTAATATTTTAAGGACAGTCGTACGAAAAAAATCGAATTATCCACGATTTTTTAACATTATTTTAATACAGAATTCTAGGGACCAAGCAAAAAATTCGAATTATCCAGAATTTCGAATTAAACAAGTTCGAATTATCCAAGTTTGACTGTACTAAAAAATAAAAAAAACATTAACTTAAAATTCAAAGTAAGGACAAAAAATTATAGCATCAGCAATGAGTTGGTGTAAGTAAAAGATTTGCTTGTACTTCTACATGCAAACCTCTTCTTTGTACTGTTGTACAATAATAATATTGCTGTATCCTATCCAAAATGACTTACAAAATACCTCGTTACCTTGTGTTGTAAAGGTGATCTCTTGACCTTATTTTTTCATGGAGTTTGGGTGCATTTGGTGCATACGCCTTCCGAGAGTAGCATTGTTAGCTACTAGAAAGTTTAGTTTAACACATTTTTAGATTAAACTTTCTTGTAGCTAGCAATGCTACTTCGGAGGGCGTATTTGTGTTAGTACTCAAATTGTTCAAGCAGAAGGACACTGAATTATCAGGAAGTTCCATCTGAATTATGTCTTTACGAAATCTCTGCTAGTTAATTCAACTTCAATCAGGTTCTAGGATCTAAAGGACTGATCTTCAAATTAACCTATTTTTCTGTAGGATTTGTAACGTGTTTCTTTTGAAGGATATAGTTCTCTTTATTTCAACTATTATTGTATTAAAGCCAAGTGATCCATAGTAAACTCCCTAATAGGATCATCTCTGGATCCTAATAAGATGGATCCAATTGACTTAATCTTCAATTGATCGACGCTTTCTTGGAACAAACCCACAAATTGTTTTCTCTCTCAAGGTAGCGTCTTAAAATCCATCCTGGAGTAATGGATTGTTTTGATCAATTGCAGTAGGGAGGCTGGAAGATCTTTCCTTGCCTGCAGGAGAGTATTTTTTTTTTTCACAGCAACTGTCATTGGGTTCTCTAGAGAGAGAAAAGCTAAATAAAAGTTAACTTGTCTATTTTGTAACGACAAAATCTTTCTCTAGCTAAAAAAAAAAAAGATTTTTAATACCGTGTCTTATTTGCTGTAAGGAACTATTGTCCTCCAAATGAGAGATGGCCGCCCTGTTTTTGTGAGATCTGCGCATGTATGATCGATTAGTCTGGTCAGGCACTTCCGTCTGATTTTATGACAGGACGCCGCCATTACGGTAATCGCTTGTTACTTTGCAAAAGAGCATTGTATTTATAAATAATATGTATTGATTTATTTATATAAATACTTATTGTTAGCAACTGGTATTGAAATAACGCTAAATAGTCGAGAGAAGTTTTAATTTGGCGTTATCAACATGTCTTTCTCAGTGAAAACAGATGACGGCGTCCATTGTGACAGGACAACATAATTGATCAGCTACCGGAAGGGCTGCGCAGTTCAAACTTCCGCCGGCCAACTTTCATTTGGAGGACAGTACACCATTTCAGAAAATAATCATGGAAGTAACATCTTCTCTTTACTGTACGATTAGAAGCAGTAGAAGATCTCTGTTCTTTCATTTCTTCTAGGAAACGTGATGTGACAAGGCAGTCCAAACCACAGGAATAGACACGTGGTCGCCATTGGCAGGAGTGAACAACAATTTAACAGATACTTTCTTTCTTTTGTAGATGCTGCTTCGAAGATTCACCTCGAAATACTAAGGAATAAATTTCTGGATGCCGTCGGCGGTTGGCCAATGATAGACGCCTCATGGAAGGGAGATCACGACAAAGCAATCAAAGCACTTGCACTTATTGATAAAATGGGATTTTACAATGGCCTCTTTACAATAATCAAGGCTCAAGATTTATTGAAAAATTCAAAATTCAATAAAGAAATTTTCGTAAGTTATTATCTTTGCTGTAATAAAATTAATGCAGGTTAATTTTAGCATATTATTAACAATCAAAATTTCACTTTAATCGACTTAAATGACTTTAATATATAGCAGTTAAACTGAAAATAATTAGTACGATATCTTTTAAAGCAAAAATTGAAATGTCAGATTATTGCAGATGAAATGTCGGTTTTGTAACCTCTTACAGTTAGTATGCAGATGGCGTTTATGGTATTCAAATTCAAAGCTGCATTTAAGGCAGTGGTCGTTGGTTAAAGGCATCAGTTCCAAGTGGAGTAAAGTCCATGAATGTCTACGATGGATCCGAGTCATTTTCATGTCATTTTCCTATATGAGTTTAGACTAGGACAGTCCCTGCAATAGATACAGCTTGCAATTATCAATATAGCATTTGGGAAATGCCGGTCCTGAGATGTGAGGCTCGCAAATAATCCCGCGCGAGCTATCGATGATGTCGAGGTGAAAGAGTTGATTAAATCCGACACTCGTCAAATAGTTCGAGAACTTGCCGAGAAACTGGGAGTGCATTACGCTACAGATCTCTGACGTTTGATGGCTCTGGGTAAAATGAAGAAGATGGATAACTGGATCCAACAAACACAAAACACGATTTTGTCTGTTCGGCTCTGGTTCTCCTCAACCAAATGAACGAAAATTTTGAAACGCATCGTCAATTATGATAAGAAATGGATATGGTATGACAATCGGCGATATGCAATGGTTCGTTCACAATTAGGGTCCAAAACACATCCCAAAGCCCGTATTCCATCCCAGAAATGCGATGCAATGGTCAGTGTTTGGTTATCAGCATCTATAGTATTTTGCAAAAAAAAAAAATGAGTTTGCATTTGTGGTCACTACGTAGCGATCGATTTTTTCTGGAACAAACGTCACCAGTCATGACGTCATCAACTTGAACTTCGAGTAACAGGCCAAGATGGCGTCGTATTATGATCGCATATGCGTGACCAAGAAAGGACAAACTTTGCATAGCCAAGCAAGGGGAGTAGTGTGAAACGTTTTTAATTATTTCAATACCCAGGGAGAAGCTACAAGGGTTTGTGATTTACTGAATCGGCCACGAACGTCTCAATTTACACACAGAAGACTACACAGAGAAGACTAATCAACGGCGGAAAAGCTGCGTTAGCAACCAACGAGGAACTTACCGACGCTGCGGTAGCAGCAGATGCCGGTCCTGCTCCAAGCCCTGCCCTGCCGGCCAGATACCTTCATCCCTCACCTATCACTGACGTGGATGAATTTGAACTATCTGTCGTTCGTGCTATATGGGAGAAATCTTTCAAGAAGGTGTTTATCCTACAAATGATAGCATTCATTCGAAACTAAAATCGAAGATTGAGTATAAAGGCAGCAAGTCGTCTTTGCGTCGAATTTTAATTTCGAAGCTGAAAATGAAGTATGCAAAGATGACATGCGGAGATTTTACATTCAATGACCGCAGATTGTTGACCAACGTCAACGATTTTTACGGCAAGTAAAAGAACTTCGATCAGAAAAGAAGTCACTTATCAATCTTGATGAAACATGGATAATTGCAAGAAATTCTCTTGAAATTTTTAATTCAAACATGAATTATAATTCCCCACAAAATAAAATATTATTACAAAGAGCTTTAATATTAATAAAATATTTGAAAACTTTTTTTTTTTAATATATTACTACTATAAACAATCGATAATAATAGTTGGATAATTCTTTAACAAATACACTCATTAACAAAAAAACGACGACCCTAGAAGGAGTTGTCCGATGGAGACAAAAATTGGTGGAGAGGAAGATTATGTCCAGAATAGAAAATGATTAAACTTTCAGACAAATTGAATTATTTATTTCAGAGTTACAGAGTTACAAAGTAACGAGCTCAATAAGGTGTTGATCCACCTCTACCCTGAATGCAAGCTGCCACACGACGTGGCATAGAGTGATAACGCTCCCTGATGGTCTCCTGCGGTATTCTTGCCAAATTTGCTCCAATTGTCGGGCTAGGTCATCCACATTCCCTGGTGGATGCAGTCGCCTTCCCATCATATCCTAGACATGCTCGATTGGAGAGAGATCTGGGGATCTGGCTGGCCAAGGAAGTGTTTCACAAGCTGCAAAACAGGTCCTAGCAACACGTGCCGCATGTGGTCTGGCATTATCTTGCTGAAAAATAAGGCCAGGGTACTGCAAAAGGAAGGGTAGCAAAACAGGTCTCAGAATGTCGTCGACGTACCGCTGTGCTGTAAGTGTGCCGCTAATGACGACCAAAAGGGTCCGGCTATCAAGGGAAATGGCACCCCAGACCATAACTCCTGGTTGAGGGCCTGTGTGGCGTGCAATAGTGAAAGCAGGATCGGCACGCTGCCCTGGGCGTCTCCAGACACGTCTGCGACTATCGCCAGGACACAGTTGGAAGCGGAATTCGTCGCTAAACACTATGCGTCCCCAGTCAGCATCATTCCAACCGGATCGAGCCAAGCACCACTGTAATCTGGCCCGACGGTGTACAGACGTGAGTCGCAGGTGGCGTAGCGGTCGGTACAAGCGTAGATGTCGCTCTCTCAGCCGTCTGTGAATGGTCATGGTGGACACTCGTGTGCGGGTCGCACGTCTGATGGTTGATAACGCTGATTCAGGTGCTGTGACAGCTGATCTAACAATCAGTCTATCCTCCCGCTCTGCTATGGCCCTAGGTCGACCGCTACCTTCATGACGCTGAAATGTGCCATTGTCCATCTATTCCTGCCAGCATCTTCTAATCGCCGCATCACTTCGACCTATATGACGAGCGATTCTCCGATTTGCCCAACCTGCCTCTTTCAATCCAATGATACGACCTCTTTCAAGCTCTAACAGTTGCACTTAATGAGCTCGAATCCTGTGGCGAGGCAGTTTTTCAGTCGTTGAAAGGTATCCTAACTCGCAATGCAACAGAAATTTTGACCATCAGATTGAGAACCGCTTCTTATATACACCTGCTAAGTGCGCAGTTCCGATGCGCTGTAGCTCTCGCTATTCATTCACTGGACACCAAAGTTTAATCATTTGCATGAGTGGTCCCAATGTCTTTGCATACGAAATTTCGTTACAATCGGACAACTCCTTCTAGGTGCGTCGTTTTTTTTTTTTTTGTTAATGAGTGTATAACCCTAAAATAATACAGCTTTTCCTTAAAAAGTAAAGATTTATATTTGTTAATTTGCCATTCCGATTTATATTTGTTAATTCTCGCCGCAGGGCTG
Organism: Thereuonema tuberculata; assembly: GCA_023159025.1. Classification (NCBI taxonomy): domain Eukaryota; kingdom Metazoa; phylum Arthropoda; class Chilopoda; order Scutigeromorpha; family Scutigeridae; genus Thereuonema; species Thereuonema tuberculata. Next base: position 16,384 of record JAFIDM010054844.1, on the reverse strand, counting down.
CCGTGCGGTCGATCTGTCGGAACAATCAAGTAGCTGCAAGGCGAACCTCGCACCTGAAGAGAACAACCGATAATTAGCATTAAATGAATAAATTAGCTTTTATGAAGAAAACTGTAGGGTCATTCACTTCTTCTTTTCACCTGGTACGAGATTAACGGCGAAAATATATTTGTCTAGAGTTTGGCATTATGGACGGAAAATTGTCGACCAACCAGCCGGCATTATTTAATCATCAGCTTATTCAGGGCCCATATTTCTCCACGACAACGCGAAACCTCACTTTGCATTTTGCTGGGCGAACGCGTACCAATATGCGGCAATATTGGTGGACAATATTGGTCATTATTGATATTGGCGGTTGGTATTGTGCGCGAACACACAGGTTTTCCTTTTACGAGTATTGGCCTGGTTACGGCGTTGCTCACTAGGTAGAGCTAAAGAGAGCGTGTTTCCGTACAGATTCGCTGTAGTATTAAACGCCGTCCCTCTGTAGAAATCAATGAGAAGTCTTTGCTGATCAATTGACCAAATGTTGTTGTTTGAATTATCTTTTTTTGGCCGACCCATTTTGCTGATTTTAAGCCTTGTTTCTCAAACAAAATGGCCGGCGTGAGTGAGTGATTTTCCGATTTTCAAAGTCCCGCCTTCCTTCGACGTCACCATTGTCACGTGATTTCATCCGTTCATGTGATTCGCTCGCTCACCAGCAATATTTCTCGCCAACTAAAATTGGTACTTTTTTTCCGACAATCGCCAATGGGCAATTTTGGGCAATATTGTTCATTTTTATTGCTGGAAACGGTTGGTACCAATAAAAATGACCAATATTGTTCACCATATTGCCGCATATTGGTACGTGTTCGCCCAGCATTTCAGACGATTCAGAAGTTGCACATATTGAGTTACGAAACATTATCTCATCGGCCAGATCCGTCCCTTAAGGACCATCAAGCACTTATTATCACTTCTTCAAGCACCTGGACATCTTCCTAACGGATAGAACATTATCCAATGAAACCTCAGTTGAAATCGCATTCGAACAGTTTGTAGCCATGTAGTAGCTAGCGGGTTTTTTCATGATGATACGCAGAAACTTGTATCTCCTTGGCAAAAGTGCATTGCTGCTGACAGTGATTATTTTGATTACTAAACTTCATTTCGTGCAGAGTTGCGGCTGTTTGAAGTTTCAATTCATTTTTTGGCATTTCATTCGCAACCACCCGATAGAAGAGGAAAAATTAAAATCTAAAATGCATATAAAAGCTTTCGGAGACCTTGTGCGGCTCCCTTGTCAATTGCCAAGGGAGCCGCACAAGGTCTCTGAAAGCTTTTGTATGCATTTTTATATTTTAATATATGTTTTTTGAACGAAATTTTGTGTGTTGGTAATTTTCATTTTATCTAAGTATGTTATTTTAGATACACGTTAAAACTTATTTTAAATATTATGAATGGTTAGAGAATAATGATTGTTTTCCCGCAAAATGTTGATATCGAAGATGAATATTAAGGAACTGAAGTTAATTAGAATTTAAACTATTACTGAAGACCATGTGTTACATTTGAACAGTAGTAGAAGAAAGATGGATTTTTACTGGTGAAATGCAATTCTATCTTTGCAAACATTAATTACTTTCTTTTATTTCAGATTGGTTCTGGATTTGAATTCTTTGCAATTAGTGCCTTTCCTAGATCTGATGACACCATCATAGAGGATCTTATTAAACTCCTTGTAGGACATCCTCTTTCCGAAACAGACAAGACGGAGATGAAACGCTTCAATGAAAGCGTAATAAATGTATGTACGTGTCTCACCAATTTTCGTAAGATATGTTTCGTTAAAATAGGATCAAGAATATTTGAATAACAATTCTGTGGTGATTTGCCAGAAGGTTTTAAATTCAGAATTGGCCATTTTCAGATAACATGTTCAGTCAATCCGTTTTAGATGCATCCATGATATGCCAAACCGATCTTAGTCCACAGTCCATAGTTCAGCTTCTGTAGGTAAATACAAACCTTGCATTCTGTACTATGTATTACACAACTCTGAACTTTCTTTTAAATTTTCCCAGAAATGTTGTTTCAAGACTTAACTCGTTTTGGGGCCGCGCGGTTGGCGATGTCGCTAAGACAGTTGCCTCTCACCTCTTGAGTACCGAGGTTCGGTTCTCATGTGGGTCTCGTTGATGGTGGCGATCCGTGCTGGGCAGGTTTCCCCAGGGTTCTCCCGTTTCCCCTGCATTTCTCACACCATCGTTTCTCAGTCTTTCTCTCCGTCTGTCCTTCTTTCCGTGGGATAGCACAATACATCTTTCCGGTCGCGGCGCTCGGCTGTCACGACACCCATGCTCACCACATTACATTACATATTACATTAACTCCTTTTGGCAAATCACTACAGAACTAATATACTTGAATATTTGCTAGGCATGAATGAGTCGAGAATAATAAGTTAAGTGTCTTTAGGTGAAACAAAAGAGATGCTATTGTTAATATCTGTCAAAGGCTCGAACTTCATGTGTATTTTGAGCACTCTTCTGTTACATAGTTCTTTCATTTGGATCTCTTTTACAAATTCTTTCTAGAGTTTTTTAAGCTCTATTTTTCATCTACTGATGATACTTTACATTGTTTTGATTCTTCTTTAGATTAGACAACAAAATGATGAAGAACATTTACAAAATTCTACATTGAACAGATTAAACAAAGATACTGAGGTAAGAAATAGGATGATGATAATTTCCAAAAGAAATTAAGTTATTCTCTTCCAATTCTTTTTAATAAAAACCTCAATTCATCGAATTATTATGGAGAGATCGGTGTAGGCTCTATTTTTATTGTAGCCTTATCGGGATTTTGGGGGTTCTGACCTTCTCTAAGGCTTCATTTTTATGTAGCTAGGAAATCTCAAGTATTTCATATTGTGCAAATTTGTTTATGTATGTGAATAATTTTGATTTTCTTTTTTTTTAATTAGAGGCAATAATTTATCCTAAAAATTTTAATTTTATACATCGCTTAGTTCCTTCAACAACGACGTAACTCTAAAACGATCATTTTCGGATTATTGGCCAGAAAAAAGAATGGGTCTTCGGAGTTCTTTTGATTGGTAGAACGCCGTAACTGAGCTTCTAAAACTCGCCACGAGAGAGCAGTTTTGTCAGTATTACATCATCACAGTTCAATAACTTTTTGAATTATGCCGTTGGTGTAGCAAAAGAGCGATAGACATAGATACATACATAGCCGGACAGAAATGTGGAATTTGCTGAAACCCTATTTTAAAAACCAGATTTTGTTTCTGCAAGGATGATGCCAATGTATCCCTGCTTCCTCAACGGCATCTAACGGAATTTGACATACTATGGATTTTAAAACTAAAACGCAATATTAATGGATTTTGTGATCTTTTTAATTTTAAGTATTTTTACAAAAAACATTCAATTATGCAATCATATGCATATTTTTTTTAATTTTATTTACTTTTTTAAAATTTATTCTTTAATTTTTTTTTAAATGTTTTATTAAGATTTTAAAATTTTTAATTAATATTTAATTTGATTTTTAAAACAATAAATGAAAAAAAATAATGATAAAATAGATGTATGACAGATATCATATCAAACTCATAGCTTCCTAAATAAAAAGGATTTAATTATGAGACATCGTTAATTAATTAATTATGAGATATTTTAATACATCTGTAACGCTTGGCTGCGGGTTGGAGGTGGCTGGTTCGATCCCCGCCCTCCGCCGAGGCCGGGGATTTTTCCACGCTCCATTCCCCTCCGAAACGGGTCCTAGGGTCTACGCAGCCCTCTTCAGAATGGGTAACTGCTTTCTTTCCCGGGAGTTAAAGGCGGACGGGCGTCGGGATGACCAGCCGACCTCAACTTAGTTCCGTTGGTCACGAGGCGCCGGGAGCCTTACCTCCCGCGATTCCAAGGGATATACCACTAGGCCTACAGTGGGATACTTTTAACTTTAAGACATCTGTAATATATGTATATACAGTCTGTGGTATTTCAATATTGTTTCATAGTATAGTTAAAAAGTTTTAATATGTTACTTTCGTTCGACAGATTTGTTTATTCAGAACTGACTTAGCTGATGAGCGCCCAAAAAGGGGCAAAGCACTGTCTGAAGATGTTTTTGTAAGCGAGATTTTTATTAACTAAACATAACATGTTAATAAAATCTTTTGCTCGATCACTTCTGATACTGTTATTCGCAAAACGAGAATTCCTCATTTTAATTCCGTGTAAGAGTTTTATGAACTCTAATTGCATGAAATCTAATCCCATATATAAAAACGAAACTCCATACACAAATGCTTAGTTTCTTTGAATTTCAGTTAAAACATTACCTACCCTTTTTTTCCAAGCAGTGCAATTGGAGTGCTTTCATCTTCACTAGCCTGGACAATGGGAAAGTCGACATTTCCAAGTGGCGTTTCATTTATGAAGAGGGTTACCTCAAGGATATCTGTAAACTGATTCAGAAAACAAGCCCCAGGTACAACTAGGTAGCCTTTCAATAATATTTAATTTATATACTTAATTTTGAGCTATTTAAGTTTTTATTCGCAGGCAACACTAGTAAACTAAAAACTGTTTATTTTCTTGGATCAGAATAAGCCAAAATATACATTGAATTTAAAATAAAAAAAATGAAATTGCATGCTATTATTTTTTAACTATTTTAGTTGTATTTTGATAAATCTTTACAATTCATTATTATTCTAGTACAGTCGTAAATTACGCAATTTGGACAGCATTGACGAGTGCCTCCTATTTACTCAGAGGTACATTACAAGACAGAGGACTCACAAGTACAGAGAGGTTTTGCATTTGAAATATTTAGTATTAGATAATTGATTTCAAAAACAGAATTAAGTAATTTGAATTGAAAATTAATTTCAAGTTCACTTATCTAAAAATAAAATAATTGCTGATATGTAACTAAACCGATGTCTTATTACTCTTTCTCTAGAAGATAACTATTCGTAATTAACATGTTATTTGAAATCATGATCAATGTTTGCTTTCTTTCTTAAGCATTTTCATAATAAAAAATAATAAAAGGCTATTATAAGAAACATAATGCCGGTTTTTATTGAAAAAGCGAACGATTATTGCAATAAATTCGATTGAACAGCCAATCGAATGATAGGTTGATTTAAAGGCTATAGGTTTCTGCTGAATTCTTAAAAATTTGGAATGCAGATGTAGTTACTGTTTTTACATTACATCGTCGTGTTCCATAAACAGAATGTGAATTATTTTTACCGACAATTAGCCATTGCAGAAGATCCACTACAGTCCATTTCTTGTAAAGATTGAGGCGGGTAACACATACTTTATGGTGGTCTAATGGATAAAAGCATTCAGTTTGTATGACGAAGTTTGTTGGATCGATTCCCAGTATTATCCGAAAGAATATTTTCTGTTCTTTTTATTCAGCTTTTTTTTTTATTTAATTTTCTTTTTTGCCTTTGTTTTTACTTTGTTTTTTCTTTTTGCTTTATTTATTTTTTTATTTCATTTTATTTCACCTATTTTTGTTTGTTTATTTTTTTCCATTGTATTTGATAAGTTTTGTTTTCATTTTTGATTAGTTTTAGCTTTATTAATCACCGTTCGCAGTGAGAACTTCGCATCCAATTGATGAGTTCGTATCGCTCGTATGATCACAGAAGAATCAGAAGAATTAATGACTACTGGATGTTCTTCCGTCTATCAAGTAGTCCAGATTCCAAAATTCGTCTTCACAAAATTGCCGAATTGCACGCAAATTTTTATGTCTCCAAATTATTATATCTTCCCTGTCACATAATCGTGAATTTCTATGCCGAGACTTTTACCTACGATTACACAATTTTAATGTTCTGTACAATTTATTGCGGGAAATATTTGGCAACTGCGGATCGTCAATAATTTCTTTCAATACATTTCCTACTGTTGGTATTTCGTTTTGAAAAAACATTTTATATATTTTACCTCTAATTGCAGTGCACTGAAATAAATCACAAATTTAATCCGAACGTGATGTATTTGCTTTCCAGGGCCTCTTCTTGTCTGGTGTGCATAGAATTCCCTCCTTTTGAAATTCATTCTTAATGGCATAAAAAGACGTCAACGATATTCGTGTCAAAAATGTCATTTTCTGAATGACTTCATCAACTGTCAGGTGATGTTCCAATTCTCTTTGGAATAAACATTTAAAATTATTTGTTTCGCACTGCTATGAATCGACTGACCTTTGCAATTACTATTGAAATATTTATAAGGAGACGCGTGCGATGCACTGGAGGATGCCATGTTGAAATGAAACCCTCAACAACATTAACCAATCGCATGTTCCCTCGCTGTTTGATCGAAAATAAACGAATCTTAATAATTTGAACAGTTACCCTCTGTCTCTTAAAATATTTAATGTTTTCAAATCAACAATAATCTTCTAAATTAAGGATGAAATAACAAGAATGCCGGAACAATATTCTTACTGCAGAATAATGTGTTACGCGGGTCTCTGACGTCACTCCAGTGTTTACAAGAAACTGACTGTCTATAGTATCATCATTGTTATTCAAATCGCCACTCAATGGATGTAGATATTCTTATAAATACACTTTCATTGATGTTAAACATAATAAATAACCAATTAAAGGAATAATATATTGCACTATTAGAAGAAGTTCTGTAGAAAATCCATATTTAAATGCTGTTCTGGGGCTGTGCTGCTATTGTATGTATGCAGCAAATTAATAAGTTTGTAGTTACATTAATTTTCAAATCAATAAATTGCTGCAAGAAAATGTAATACCCAGTCTGACTTCAATTGTATTTATTAATGCTTCATTTAAAATTTAAGCAGTTCTTTACAAATTGGCTTGATTTCATTGTTCCGACCTGCCCTTAATCTTCAAGCTGTCGTTGATAAGCTGTGTAACATTAATTTCAAATGATTTAAGTTAGTTATCCCTGTAACACAGATTGTTTGCCCAACGTTGGCAATTGCTTGATGCATTACACGAACAACCATTCTGCTTATTTGCAATTGTTTGCAATGTTATATCAAGTCCAGAATTTAAAGCTGTTTATTATAGAAAAGCTGTCTCAACATACGTCTGATTTTCAAATAGCTATCAACTTAAGCAAACCCAGAACACAGAATTTTTATTGTAGGAGATCATACTCTTGGGGTAAGTCCAAACCTGAAGGTTAATTCAGGTATTGGTATTCACTACATAGTATGCTCTGTAAGTTATCTTTATGTAACTGGTGTTCACTCTAAGATAACCAGTTCTGCGATGATAAAGCAATGGCGGCATTCTGATACTGCGAAGTAACCGGATATGAAAGTAATTGATGTCTGTTGATAGGATCTTTTGGTTAGAGAATAATCTGAAGAATTTGGTATTGAAATTATGACACATTTTCTTCACTCTGTTCTTTGTCTTTGTTTCTGCAACTAATAACAAAACTTATTTTGATTTAATTGTAGGGAATATTATTGTGTAGAAATAGAATCTTCGTTGATGCCGTTTGTTTTAACCAAGATATATAAGGAAACTCTCCGTAATTACGAACAGATAGAATCCAATTTGGTAAGCTTCCTTTTTTTATATCGAATTATGTTTTTGCTGACTCATTATTTACATCTTTATCGTTCTTGTTTTCTTTTTTGAACAGTAATTCTAAGTTAAATTCTGATTACATTCTTCTAAATTGTTTTTACAAAGGAATAGTTTTGTTTCTCTCCCTGTTAATCATTTACTCACCTAAAATTCTTTGACTTTGCAGGGAAAAATGAGGGTATTACAGTCAAAATGTCACTTTTGTAACATTAATTTGTACCTCATATTTCTATTCGTTTATTTAGCAGAATTGTCATTCAATTTTCTTCATGAGAAAATAAATACAAGATGTCTTTGACTGCCCCATGCCTTGTTTACAGAATATTCTGTCTAATATTACTGATCTAATACAATGATATAAATACCCGTTATAGGCCTTTAGTATTCGTAGATCTTTGTTACACTTCGTATCCTAGGAATCTTTGGTCTCTTGAAGGGATTCGCCAACAGATTGACTTTAAAGTAGAGTGCTTGTAGAAAGTTTAGTGCTTGTAGAAGTTCAGTGCTTGTAGAAAGTTCAGTGCTTGTAGAAAGTTCAGTGCTTGTAGAAAGTTCAGTGCTTGTAGAAAGTTCAGTGCTTCTAGAAGTTCAGTGCTTGTAGAAGTTCAGTGCTTATAAAAAGTCCAGTGCTTGTAGAAGTTCAGTGCTTGTAGAAGTTCAGTGCTTGTAGAAGTTTAGTGCTTGTAGAAGTTTAGTGCTTGTAGAAAGTTGAGTGCTTATAGAAAGTTGAGTGCTTGCAGAAAGTTCAGTGCTTCTAGAAAGTTCAGTGCTTGCAGAAAGTCCAGTGCTTATAGAAAGTCCAGTGCTTGCAGAAAGTCCAGTGCTTGTAGTAAGTTGAGTGCTTGTAGAAAGTCCAGTGCTTGTAGAAAATTCAGTGCTTGTAGAAAGTTCAGTGCTTGCAGAAAGTCCAGTGCTTGTAGAAAGTTGAGTGCTTGTAGAAAGTTAAGTCCTTGTAGAAAGTTGAGTGCTTGTAGATGTTCAGTGCTTGTAGAAAGTTCAGTGCTTGTAGAAAGTTCAGTGCTTATAGAAAGTTCAGTGCTTGTAGAAGTTCAGTGCTTGTAGAAGTTCAGTGCTTATAGAAAGTTCAGTGCTTGTAGAAAGTTGAGTGCTTATAGAAAGTTCAGTGCTTGTAGAAGTTCAGTGCTTGTAGAAAGTCCAGTACTTGTCGAAAGTTGACCGCTTGTTAAAATTCAAATTTGTGTACTTCACAGAAAGAAATTACGAAGGATATCCTGTCTGTATTGCTGCAAGATTTAAATGATAATATTGGCAATGATTTGCCGGTGACAGAAAGTGAACGAATAGAAACAAAGGTAAGTCTACCATCACTGTATTTTTTTACTTTAAAATAAATCTATTTACCGCCATTATTTATAAATAAGACAAAATATTTTCATCACCATTAAATATTTACTGTAAAATAAATGCTTGAAGGTTGTATGTGATCCCTTAAAACTCTAATTACATTAAAAATATAACCGTAATCTATACCAGTGCTTCTCAATCCTTTTTTGCATCATGGCGTACTTTATATTTGCAGAAATCTCGCGGCAAACCAAACTTTTTCATCGCTTTTCTTTTTTACAATAGAAAAATACTTAGGATTAGAAATGAATATAACAGCTTACTTTAAGCATTTAAAAATACCTGAAATATATTTCTACACCAATTTTAATGAGATTTAATATTTTATTAATCTTAATTGCTAGAACGGAACGGAGTAGTTCATATTTTTGTTTGCCCCTGAGGTAATATGACGTTTAGGTTTATTCTAGATTTGAGCATTTGGCTAGTGGTAAGTTAAATTTTAATTATACATGCACTCTCAGAATTTTCTCGCTGCAAACCAAAGACATCCTCACGCGAGCCACTGATCCACACAGCTTGAGAAGTTCTCATCTATATCTTTAGCTGGAGAATTCAACCTTTTCATTGAAGTCTTTCAATTCTAGCTGAGGTTTAGGATGTTTCTTGTTTCTATCTTTCTTGGAAATGATTGAAGACTAATCAATGCTCGGAATCCTCCATCTTATTCTTATAAACACTGCGAATTCCTCATATTGTTATTCAATACTGTAAGAAATCTCTTGGTCATATGTTAAATATATTTCTTCTTTAAAGTCATTTTCAAAGATATATACGTAAGGAAAGATCTCCATCAATATAACATTGTTTATCATTTATTAGTTCGTTCGGAGTTACATACGTCTAGATATGACGTTTGAGTCATTGATTTGTGGTGACTGTGGGTGCAGGGAAGCCAACCACCTACAGGCGGGGGAGTGCTTGGCTGTGGGTGGTTGGTTTACCTACAACCACATTCAATCAATCACACTATTAATAAGTATTACACATAATTAACAATTAATATTATCATTTATTTCAAGTAAATAATAATTATTTACATATAATAAATGAAAATAATAATTACTATTACCGAAAATAATTATTAAATGTTAATTAAATAAAAAATCCGGGAATTAAGATGTCAACTAGATAAGTGAATTTAAAATAAATTAATTAAAATATTTTATATAAGGAAATAACTCAGGAAATCTCTTTTTAATAGCTGAAAAATTTAAGGGTGCTTTACTGTTTCCCAGCTTGGATAAAAGACGAAAATATGAATAACTACTACAGTTCCGTGAGTAAGACTATTTACGCTTCTTTAAAACTTTGAACCAATTTACTTTTCATTGTCTGTAATTTACAATAGTAAAGGATGGGAGATTTTAATACGAAAAATTTGCAGATTTGTTAATTTTATTAACAAATGTACTTCATGTGTAATGTCTGCGTATATTATAATAATTTGCTCATAACTTTTGAACTTGCGAACGGATTTTCAAGAAACTTGGTATTTTGTTTTTGAAAATTTTTCAATGTCGAGAAAGGACAATGGGCACAAATGTATGGGAAGTTGCCCCACCCCTGTATAGTGATAAGATATATACTTACAGAAAGATATCCTTAAATAGAACATATTTTATTATTACGACTCATCTCAATTATTAGATAATTATTATATTATTAAGGAGTTATATATGTCTAGATGTGACTATCTAGTTGACATCGTAATTCTCGAATTAATTATTTAATTAACTTTTAATCATTATTATACGTAATTAATAATTAATATTATCATTTATTTCAAGTAAATAATAATTATTTACATGTAATAAATGAAAATAATATTTACTGTTACTGAAAATAATTATTAAATGATAATTAATTAATACATCCGGGAATTAAGAGGTCAACTACATAAGTCATATCTAGAATTATATAACTCCGAACGGACTAATATTTGAGACCAGTCGTAATAATAAAATATGTTCTATTTAAGGAGATCTTTCTATAGATCACTATATAGGGGTGTGGCAGATCTGCCCATTCTCCTTTCCAAGTTTAGAAGACAAAAATACTATGGAAGAGCGTTAGAAACGATTAAAGAATGCAAATATTAATCCCTTTAGTAATCATCGTGGGAGTGTTTTGATATTATTGAAATTAATTGTATTTTAGGCAACTTAACTATTGTAGGTTCAATTAATTTTGAGAGTATTAAAAATAAAAGATTCTCTTTGTATTCGCCAGATATTATTCTTTACAAACGTACAGAGATATTTCTTTCTTTTATATCTGCATTATGTAATGATTTCCCGATCTTGGAATGCCCTCTTACGTCATCCGTGCAATGTTTGCCCTAATAACTCAAGTTTACATAGTTGTACCATTATTTCTTCTTCAGTTGTAGCAGAGTACTTGAACTATTCAGCAAATAGATCGTACTAACAATTTATGGAATTTCGGATAGTTTGACAGCTCAATGTAAATAAAATAAGTGCATTAATAAGGTACTGAATAATGTTGACTGATAGTAATGCATGGAAAGCATTAGAAAATCAAAGATACTTAGTTACCTACTTGATTTCATTAAATTTTTGCTTGAGTTACTTAATATTGGCACAGCGAAAGAAGAATCACCAAATATGGAGAAAAACGGATCACTTAGTTGATCCTGGAACAGAAAGCAATATGGCGGTGTCATAAGAACAGGTTACTGTAAGGCCTTCACAGCCCAGATAGAAGTATAATTTGGAACTTTTTCCACTATTTTAAGAGTTAGGGTGATGGAATATGTATTACTGAATTCCTAGGAAGACCAGCTATGGCTAAAATTTTGTTTCATTTGACACTGAAGTGAATTGTCAACGAGCGGAAAACGACGCGACAGTAGTTCGTTTTCCTCGCCCAGGCATTTTCTTTTCCTTGTCCGAGGCCACCTTTTGGATATGGATTATATTTATATAAAATGTTAATAATATAAAAATAATAATAACAGTATATAGGTACGTTAAAGATGCAAAGAATTAAAAAAAATATCGAAAATCTCGTTCTCTTCTACTTTGGAGAAATGTAGAGAATAGTTACGATGCTTTCCAATAGATGTCGCTGAGCATACATGGAATTAGTAATCCATAACCCACGATTTTCTTCTTTTATCTTTCGTAAAGGACTTGTTCTTTGCTTGGGTTACTTAAAATTAAAAATGACTGAGTTTGACCTTTAAGATTGAGTCACTTATCACTAAAAAAATATAAAAAGAAAATACTACATATAACATAGATTTTTGTTAAAAATAAGTTTTAGCC
>JAFIDM010054843.1:0-23077 GCA_023159025.1 Thereuonema tuberculata | reverse complement strand
TTTTTTGTTTAATTGTTTACCAATTTAATTCGAATGGGTTTCGTTAACAAATATTTAATCGAGAAAATAAGGCAAAAAAATCCAAAGTTTAACGTGCTGTGAAAAGAATTGAAGAAACCAAACAGAGACAAGAAAACAAAAGAACAGCACCTGAATCAAATAAAAGACTACAGTGTGGCCAACGGATGTCTTCTTTTCTATTGGCTAACGCTTCCGTCGCCATGTATTTGTCAACTGGAGCACAAGTTTATATAAGCCACAGAAGAGATTTTCACATTTTAACTAAATTTTTGGACTCATAATTGTTCTACTGCCTTTGATTGAATTTAATGTGTATTATAGAAACACAAAAACATTTTTCTTTCCATTTTTCACCCTAAAAATCACTAAAATATACCTATATTTTTTAATAAAATAAAGAATTTAAGTTGTTGCCAATCCAAAAAAGACATATCTTTTAATCCTTTGTTGTTGGTTCTTTTTTGCAAAATTTAAATAAAAAATATGAGACAAAAAATAAAAAAAAATTTAAGAAAAAATAAAACAAGCCTTATATTTTGTGTCCAAAGCCCCTAATTTTTTTTTTTTTGCAAAAATTGAATAAAAAATATGAGACAAAATAAAAATCATTTTAAGAAAACATAAAATAAGCCTTATATTTTGTGCCTCTTATTTTTTTTTTATTGTGTGTGTGTGTCATTCATATTTCATTTATTGATACCAGTACAAAATACTATCAGTTATTATCAGTTATTTGAAGGTCATCTGCAGGTCATCTGCATATGCGAAAACATTAGAATGTTTTAAAGTTTTATAGATTGTAGTAATATACATTAAGAATAAAATTATATCCAAAGTAGAGCCTTGTGGCACACCTTTTTTTAAATTGTACATCTTGTTTAGTTTAGCTTTTAATTTTATTTTAAATTTCGTTTTTTTAATTAGTTTTTTAGTGAAGTATTCAATGAACTTTTTATTCTGATATTACGCAGTTCTTGTAATATTCTTCTTTGGTCGAGACTATCACAAGCTTTTTTAAAAGTCTAGATAAATGATTAAAATGGAGTTACTCTTGTTTGAGTTTTTGTTTATAAGTTCGTTCAAGTGTTCTTATAGTAGGGTGGTATTTATTTTTTTGATACGGATTTTTATTTTTATTTATGATTTGATTTTTTTTCTATGAATTTCTTTAATGAATTTCTGAGATAAGTTTCTGCAATTTTTAGAGGTTCGAAAGTATTGATATAGGTCTATAGTTGTTCGTATCCATTATCGATTCTTTCCTTTTAAAAGGATAAATTCCTTTAGATATTATGTTATTTATTAAGATAGCTATAATCTCTGCAAGGTTATTAGCAGCTTTTTAATATCTTTCACCATAAAGTTATCGAGACCAATGAGTTCTTATTTTTCATGTTTATACTGGTACTTCTATTATATTGTGATGATAAATTGTGATATTGTGATGATTTTTATAGTTATATTTGTATTTATTCTATTTTATTTTATTTATTCTTAGTGTTCTATCAATCAGCATTCAATTTGTTGTACTTTTAAATTTAACCGTTCATTCTGTTCATTTTCAATTTCTTTCCGTTGTTGTGCTTCCCATAATGCACTATAATTTAAAGCTACAGTTAAAAAACTGTTGATGATCACGTGTTATTTAAATCCACCCAATCAATTGTAAAGCACACCAACCAATAACAATCACTGTACATAAGGGTATTTAAACTCATGCTCTCCCAAAATAAACACATCCAGTTCAGATCCCACTACATTCAGTCTAAACTTCACTTACACCAAAAAGAAACTATCACCACAATATCATTTATAGTTGGAGGTAGGATAACAAATGAATTGGAGTTATGTATAGCATATGATTCTGTAAGATTCTTATTGCAATTAAAAGTTTCAACATATTCTATATTTGCAAAATACTTTCTCATTTCAATAAATTTGTATTCTATTCCTTTTCTTTGACACGTTTTTTCCAAATAGTTATTTACAGTTGTGTCGTCATTTTTATTTATTACAGAATATATTATATTCCATCATTTTTTTAAATTGTTTATACTTTTATTTATTTTATCGTAATTGTAATTTTTTTCAGTTTTTTTTATATAATTGTTGACCCAGTTCCTTTTCATTTTATTTTCTTTAAGGTAACGTTTGTTCATCTTATTATTTTTATATCTTTGATATAACTTATTTTATTTAGATATATTAAAGAAAAAAATATCAGTCGTCCAGTCTATTATACATATATATTGTTTTTTTTTGTTTTTAAAGGGAGGAAATTTATTGTAACGGATTTATTTTTATTTTGTAGAATCATTTGAATATTGAATATCATTGGAACATTTATTTGTTTTTCTGGTATGTATATACATTTATAAATATATTTTTTTTATATTTACACATAATTTTCCGTACAATAACTATGCTCTCCCCTTATTTAGAAGCGATAAAACCAAACAATTAGTGGTGAATCGGCCAATAAATGCATACAGATGACTCGCGATAATCCGACATTTGGCAGTCCGACACGCTCGGTAGTCCGACGCAGGTTGGTTCAAAAACCGAACCGATAGAGGCGGCCACGGAGGTGAAATGCACAATCACTCGCGATGAAGTTATATCGGCTCTAAACACTTTGATACCTTGGTGTGAGGAGAGGGAACTCGACTACGAGAACAGTATAAGGTTAAAAGATATTCAAGAAAAAGCCATGACAGACTCTTTACGTAAGAAGAAACAAAAAACGATTACAGATTTTTTTAAGCCGTAAATACATATGTACGTATTTTTATTTTTTATTTTAAGGCATAAAATTATATTTTACATTACATACTGTAATTTTATCTTTTAAGACATAAATATATTTATAAATTAGTATTACATACATATGTATTCATTTGTGTAAAACTATGCCTAATGAGTTTTTTTTTTATCCTCAATGGCTGTAAAATATGTACTCAATATGTATTGTAACAATATACTTACTGTAGTACATACAGTACTGTATATACATAACAACTTAAATTTTCTTGGCTTAGAAATCAAAATTCAGTTTTAAAAAATCAACCTTTGGTAATCCGACATTTTTGATAATCTGAGACACCCTCGGTCCCGTAACTGTCGATGCTACTTTTGCAAATCAGAAAAGAAATATACACAAATGTGACATTCAAATGTCTAAAATAATTCTACAAATATTAGTAAATCATGCCCTCCACAACAAAAATCATTAAAGCATTATCATGAGGAGTCAATTATTCAGTATCATCTCCTTTTAATCTCTTCAATAATAACTTAATTATTCTTTAAATCCATAACAAAATATACGTGAACCTTTCGTGAACCTTAAATTATCAAATCCTTTGTGTGCTTAATTTTTATTGCATTTTTCACCATTAAGCTGAAAAATAAAGGTAGTGAATAATATTACGTTACAACTCTAGAAAAAATTGTACAGAAAACTAATATCGAACTCTTAATTCTTAAATTCAATTTTTTTCATTCAGATGAATTTTATCTTGTGGTTCCCTGGAAAGAAGAGATTTCGCCATTAGGAAAGAAATATTTGAAGTAGGATATAATACAGCACTAATAAAATTAAAATTTACAGAGAATATTGTTACCTGCGGTTTTGGACCACCCCCATTCGGCAAAGTCGACTCGACCAACCCAGCTTACCTCTATCGAGTCGACCAGTCCTGAGCCTCGTTCGAGGCAACCAACGCCTATAAAACCAGGCGCAGAGCGCCTGAACATCATCTCGTCTGTGGGCAGCAACCCGGTAGGAAGGACTCCACTAAGGGGAACGTGTAGCAGATCGACGGTGGGCAGCAGCCCAGTAGGAAGGACTCCACTTAGGGGAACGTGTAGCAGAACGACTTCGGGCAGCAGCCCAGATAAAGGATCTCCGTTGAGAGGAGAACAGAGCGGAACGTCAAGGGACAACCGCCCATACAGAGGGTCTCTGTTAGGAGCGGAGTATACGAGAACGTCGTGGGGCAACCGTCCATTCAGAGGATCTCCATTGGAAGGAGAACAGAGCGGAACGACTTGGACTTCAGGCAGTGGCCCAGCAACAGGCGCTTCATCCGAAGAGGTGCGTTCCTGTTTGGGCAGGAGTCCAGAATCAAGGCATTCTTTCGGGAGAGAACGTTCGAAATCCAGATGTGGGCAGGTGCCCAGGAAAAGAAACGTCCCAACCGAAGATCGAAGCTGAATCGACTGCGTGACGTACAACTCTCTGAAGAATCCCAACCTGGAGACGGTAGCATCGTTTGGCGCCCGACCGGGAGACAAAATCCTGTAGTATATTTGGAAAAGGACCCGTCAGGATTACCAACCGGGACAGAGAAGACTTCAGCTGTGAAGCCTGTTATTACCGAAGCGGTTCCAGTAACGTTGGACGCCAACAGGAAAAGTCAACCCTTGCCGAGTGAAGTAATCTCATCGCCGCAGAGTTCCGAAGAGGTTCGATGTTAGGCCTAAGTCGACGGGGAACGACTTCCGTGACCGCCCTAAGGAAATACAGTCACCGTGGACTTATCCGGACGTCCCGCCAACTGGAGGAAGACGACGCAGACGACATCCCATTTGGAGGAAGACAACTCTGACGGACCGAAGAATCGTTATTCTCATTCGCAATTACCTGTATTTTAACCTAACCGAGTAAATAAAAGTCTGTTATTTTAGAACCTCCGTGTTCAGTGGCATTCCGTTACCCTGACACCGTCCGTTTGTGCTCGACACAAAAACACGGTAGCAATATTAAGAATAAAATAAATATAACTCCATTCGACCAACTCTCGAAACCTCTTAAAATTTTCTCACAAAAGAAATAAAAAGTCTCGTACATCGGATGGTACTGCTCTGGTTATCATTAAAAGTTTGCGAACATATCTTCTGATTGTTAACAAATAAAATAATAATATGTGTTTATTAAAAGAAAAAAAATCAAAATATGCAGCTCACATTGCCAAAAAATTTCGCATACAATATACTTAAGATTGATTTTATAATACGTAAAAGTAAACAAGACATACTACATCTCTGATGACGTGTCATCATAAATGGTTCTCCCTACAGTTTTAGCGTAAGCATATTATTAAGGGTCGGGATAAAACTTTTTTACTGATATTTTCTTCAGAATCTAACAAAAAATTTAAATGATTGGTAATTACTTCAATTAAGACTCTGTTACTTTTATTAGTTACGGCAATAAAATTCAACTTTCTAACTTAAGAGTTTTGTAAATAGACATTTCCGAAGAACATTTTAACATCTGTTCATTAAAATTAAATTCAGGAAAATATTACAATCAAGTTGAGCAAATGTTACAGTTTAAAACTAAAATTACAAAGAATGCTACTAGTTTCGTCTGTAGTTGCAAACATCATAAGGCTCTAAAACATTAAATATTGGTTTTTACAATGGAAGCACGGAGAGTAACATTTGAAGTGATTGGAGGGATGTCCTACTTTTACTTCCTAAATTCGAATTCTCTCGTCAATCTAACAACATAAAGTTTAAATTTAAAGAATTACACTGATATTAAGATTTTACAGTAACAAATTACTATTATTATACTTGAAAGATACCTTTGATTTGTGATGCCAAATTTAATTTGTAGTAAAAAATTGTATGATTTTTTTTAACTCTTATTTAATTAAATAACCGCATTTTCACTGAATTTATATCGAATTTAAAATTCTTAAAAAACTTGTTATTTTATTTCGGGATTATGTTTAAATATTTGTTAACGAAACACGATTGGAATCAGATTGGTAAACAATTAAACACTAATAATCTAATACAGATAACATGGGTCATTCTATCTCTTCCAAACAATAACTGCATTGAAACGTAAAAACATCTTTTCTTATTCAATATCTTCTTTATTAGAAATATTTGTATCTCTTTTGCAAAGAACATCGTCAGGCTGAGAACAGCCTGAGAACAGGAAAGACTGACAACAGGAAAATTAGTATTTTCTCTTCCTCTTCAAGAACTCGTTAATGGTTTACATCTCAATACAAATTATCAATAGGTCTTAGCTTAGAATAATTAAAACTTTCAATATTTCAACATATAGGCTAATTTAAAACTCTGAATAAACAATTGAATTTTTGTCCAAAAACATGATTTTATTTACAAACAAAATATAATTATTTACAGTAATAATACTTTTTTGTCAAATTATTAAGATCTTTCTTTTTCTTTACTTCCGATATTATTCTTAAACCATTCATAAGCTACGACACTAACTTTTAAAACTTTATTTTTATTCATACATGGTATTAAATTTATCACTCGTTGATTCTAACATTAACCTTTCCTTTTTTATCTCTATCTGGAATAAAATATCAACTATAGGGTCTATTTTTATTCATTTTTGTTGATGCCGATACGCACCGAAGTGCGAGCTTCGTATCCGAAGCATCCGTATTCCAGGGAGCGCTAGTGTTCCCAAGATGGCGAACCCCTAGCAGACTCCATAGAATTTCAAGGGAAAGATACTGGGGTGGTTTCCCGTGGCCTTCCCGAGATTTTTATTCATACATCGTATTAAATTTATCACCCATGATTCTAATATTAACCGTTCCTTTTTTACCTCTATCTGGAATAAAATGTGAACAATAGGGTCGGCATTACGGCCCGTAAACCTACAGTGATCTGCCCAAACTGATACATTTTTTTCTATTATTTTTTATATCACTTTTATATTCTAATAATGTCTCTCCTAAAGTTTGTTGCTATACTTCCGTATTAATTTTCATTGCAGTTCCTGCACCGTAATTTGTACACCACTCTCGTAGTACTCATCATGGAGTTTTTTTTTTCTATTCCTATTTATTAATTTATTCGCTTTATACAAATATACTAGTGTGCTTTCTTTTCACATTTCTTTTATTGACTTAGTTTTATCAAATCGTAATGGTTGTTTTAATACTCCTTTATAACCCTTCGTTCTTTCATGTTTCTGTTTACTTTTGTTTTCTATCTTTAATGAAATCATTTATCATTTCATTGATACATCTTGTAGTATATTCATTAATTTCAAAAACTCTTTTCATTTTGTGAATTTTTCTTTCAATAACTTTAAATGAAATATTTTACTGAGGAGATGATGTACTTACAAAGAAGGCATTGATAAGGAATTATGTAAAAAGAACAGTAAATAACAGAGAATGAAATGTTATGGAAAGGGAAAATTGACAAAATCAAAATAGTTTTTGAAATTAATGTAATCCGATGAGAATTTTTCTGTCCTCATTATGATCCTGAAGAAGTTCTCTGCAGAACAGAATCAAATATTGATCCTAAAGAAGATATTAAATAAGAAAAGATGTTTTTATATTTCAATGTAATTATCGTTTGGAAGAGATAGAAATGACCCATGTTATCTTCATTAGATTATTTGTGTTTAACTGCTTACCAATCTAATTCCACTTGGTTTCGTTAACAACTATTTAATCATAAACTCAACATAAAATTACAACTTTTTAACTTTTTTAATTGATTTAATTATTTCAATGAAAATGCGTTTTATTATGGAAATAAGAGTTAAAGAAAAAAATTCATACAATTATTTCTTACAGATTAATTTTGGCATCACAAATAAATGGCAACTTAAAAGTATAATAATATTAATTTGTTAATATAAAATGTTAATATCAGTCTTATTCTTTAAATTTTAACTATTTGTTGTTGATTGACGAGAGAATTATCATTTTGGAAGTAAAAGTATGAATTTGTAAATATTATGTTGACCTGATAAGATTATATTGTGCAGATAATATTATTACAAATAATAAATACAATTCCATTTGATCAATTCTCGACTGTTGTTTATTGGAAATAAAAAAAAAACCTGACTTTATTAGTTTTAATGAGGGAGGAAATTAAAATGTATGGTACAGAATATAGCTAATAATTATTAATCATTCTTAAAATAAAATTACTCGTATCAACGTCCGGTAGCCGTGCAAGTAAGGGAGCTCGGCAGCGGGTTAGAGGGATTTTTCCACGGAATATGGAGCGGCCTACCCAGCGTTTTGTAGAATGGGTACTGGGTTTATTTCCCGGGAATTAAAGGCGGGCGGGCTTCGGGCTGATCACTCGACCTCAACGTAGTCCCGTTGGTCAAGAAACGCCAGGAGCCTTAGTTCCCGCGACCCCAAGGGGCTGCGCAGGTGAGACATTTTAGTGGGACGTAAATAGTTGGACACTAACTTGTATATTCTTCACAGGTCTACAATTTTTAAATACCTTTTATTTGAAAGAGTTCAATTTGAATCAATAAGAGTTAAACTGTCAAATAAGAAAAAATTGATTGAAACACAGTGAGGCCTGGATTCCAAGGTCAAATTTCAACAATTCTTTGAATTGAATGCAATTATTTCCAATGGTCAATGGTCTGTAATCAGAAAAGAAAGCCTGAAGCTATTGATATCCTTTTATATACAATAATTTTATGAACAATTTAAATAAAAATTTAAGACAGTCTACAAAAAATGACGTTTGAGGTTTGATAAAGTTATCCAATACCTTATTTTTTTCCCTTCTAGCTTAATAAATTGTGTTTCCAGTACTTAACCGATTGTGTATGTTATGTTCTCAGAGTGTGTTTTTTTTATATATCTTATTGCTTTGAATAATTAACATTTACACCAACGCACATATTCAAATAAAAAATCATATCTAATTAAAATAAATTCAGCTGTCTGGCATCAACCTAGCGGATCAGTTATCCATGAAGGATTTAAATTTAATTAAAAATCCATTGTGTAGATTTCAGTATTTTTTCAATAAAATTTTTTAGCGCATTCTAACACTGATTTCTCGAAACAACTGATTTGGACAAGATTTCAGATGTAAAAGTTAGATTGTTCTCGAATATGTACACCAAGTTTCAAGAAGATTTATGCAGTGGTTCAAAAGTTATTAGGGGGAAGGGAAACCAACATTCACACATGTACACTGATTGATTTAATGATCCTCACTTAGTATTTTGCAAAAGAAAAAAGGGTTTGCCATATATGGTCACTATATAGCGATCGATTTTGTCTGGAATAAACGTCACCAGTCATGACGTCATCAACTCAACAATTAAAAAAAAAATTTCAATAAAATGATCTTAAAAAAAACCCATAAAATTATTAAAATAATAATAACAACAACACAGAAATGTATTCGTAATTGTAGAAACTACAAAAACTAGAATGTTTTCATAATGTTTATAAGATTTCAGTTACGAATCTTAGCAATAGATGGCGCTGTTACGTCCTGGAAACATCAATCCATAAGGAAATTACGTTATCAAAAGTTTTCTTTCCTGAACTGAATTGTAGTAAAAAAAGAGAAAAACAGTCCGCATTCAAAAAAAAAAATAAAACAAAACAAAATAAAATAAAATGAAAAAAGAAAAATACCCAACAAAAATAGTCATAAGCTTTGTTTACAATGAAATTAAGGAATAAACATAAATCAAACTATTACAATTGAGCATCTTTATTGACTTATTTTATTCATAAACTTTGATTTACTAATGTCATAAATTAATCTTTATCTTAATCTGTTACATTCAGTTCAATATAACTTCTCTTTCTCGTTTCTCTAGAAGGGATCAATTCGTTTGGAAGATGATGAGGAATTAACATTTGAAAATCCTTTTGATAAATTCCTCAACTTTGAGACGTCTTGGAAAGACTTTTCTTTTTCTTTTGTTAGAGGGGGAAGGGGAGGTATTAGGATTTCATGAGCGATTCAGTTAAGAAAAGGACAGGGATTAAGTTATTTTAACCATTCTTTAACTAGGACAACAAAAAAGTAGTTTTCGTATATATTTTTTTTTTTTTTGCCAATAATCTTTTAATCTAAAGACATTATCTGGAATTTTCTCTTTATTTAGTTTCCATAGCAAAGTGAAACTCTTAAAATCACTCAGTCTGTGTGTGAGTATGTGTTTGGTTGATTCATACCTAATAGTTTTTGATTTGCTGAACGGGTCTTCTTGAAACTTAGTATGCTTATTCGAGATTTGGGACAATGTAACTTTGATTATTGAAATCTTTTCTACATGAGTATTTGTCAAGACATTACAGAAAAACTCAACAAAAATATCCATTGGAATCAAAACAAAGGATCTGGATCTTATTTCTAATCCATCATTATCTTACACAATGGAAATGAAATCTAAACTGTTCAAATCTCTAAGGGTTGGTCCGATTTAATTAAATCCAACATTAAACCGATTTAAACAGTTGAAGTAAATAATGCTGATTTAATTCTGTTTTTTTTTTTATTTTATTTTTTTTTGCAAAAAATGGAAAACTTTTACTGTACTTCTCTTATCCACAATAATGAAAATAAAAATTTAAAAAAATGGAATTTTAACGAAAATATGCGTTTTAAGTTCTTTCGAATTTCAAGTTAAAATTAATAAACCAACTTCAAATAACATTCTAGGCTTATTGTTACCCACGGTCGAGTAAATATCACTATCAATTCATCCCCACTGTCAATTCAGTGGGAGTTAGTTAGTTCAGATGATGTAGAGATCATACAAGATCATATAAGTTTATCTAGAGCAGTGATTCTCAAATGGTAGGACTTGAATCTATCAAAACACTTTACTGAATGTTTTATTGAAGATTTCTTGATATGTGAGATTTATGTCAGGAATCATGCGACTATATTTCATACAAAACACTATCACCGGGAGAAACTCAATAAATAAATAAATAAATAAATAAATAAATAAATAAATAAATAAAACTTTGCATTTAATTTATTAAAATAGGTAAAAGTTCGCTGCACACCTGTTGTTTTGTGGCAGCAGTTAAATAAATTTCGCACCAGGACAGTTTAAGGAATCCCCATTGAGAATAGGTTGAAAGGATGGTATTCATTATTTGTCTAAATATTCGGTGCAAATTATAATTTCATCACTATAACATAATATCATATATTATTTGTTTCATACATAATATTTTCATTCCTAATTAGTTTTTACGTGTGCATATCTAAAGTTACAATAGAAATAAATTGGTAACACCCAACACTTTCAAAAAACTTACAGACTAAAAACAGGGAACTGGTTTTCTAACCCCTACATGTTCTGGGGTTATTTAAATATATAGGCTTCAAGGAATGACGTCGATTTGTTGAACGGGTATTTATTGATAATAAATGAACTTTAATGTATCCAGAAAACAATAAATTATATATGAATTTTTTATATCTATATTAGAACTATTTTATTTTATTTTATAACTTGTGATGTTGGCATTGGGGAGTTTGTGATTATATGGGTGTAATATTTTTATAAAATATGATTCAAAAACTTCTTTTACATATTTGTTCTTTTTACATACTTGTTTAAAATCATAGTTTTAACTAAACGAACTTTGGTATTTTTTAGAACATAATGTAATTGTTTGGATAATGTGGGATGATACGAATATGATACGTAGAAATGATTGGTACATTTTGATTTTGAAGTTGTTACGTGTTGTTTTAGGGGCGCTCGCCATCTAACGCATCCCTAAGCAAACCACGACTACGGGACAAGGGGGGGAGAGGTGTGTAAGGTGGGAAATGAGGGGTTTGGACGGGAAAAGGGGGGAGGTGCCGTGGAAAGCCAGCCTAGCGACCGCGGGACTCATCAGAAGGCCCGCGCCTTTCAGATGAAAGAGAATGGGCAGAACTCAGATAAAGGATTAAATGAGATTTTATTTAGGAAATAAACTAATAGAAAAAATACAAGATAACAAGCAAAGATAAGTCACATATTCACTCTCTAATTGTCCGTTATGTTCAGTCCTGGTATGGTAAAGTTCTCATGGGTGGCACAGTGACGAGATCCTTCGCTCACGGGGATGAACGGTTGAGACGGTCTCGGAGGCATCCTTTGGGCACAGCGGAGGCACACTTGCGAGCACTGAATTCGGTCTCCATATCTCCGGAGATGTCGACAGCTAAAAGCGGACAGGCAGCTGGGTTGGAGACTGGCGGAATCGTATTTTCTCCACGGGTCTCCTCTGGTGCTCGCCTTTCCGCACTGGCACTGCCGTCCACCTTCTTTAAGGGGAGACCTCCAAGTAATAGTGAAAGCGGGCAGGTTTTCTGCGACGACCGTGCACGCTTGCCGCGTGAACTTCGGGCCGTCTTACCTGCGCCGGGCCTTCTCAAACGCTGCTTGCTGGAGTTTTGTCGTGGATTGACTCCGAGCAAGCTGGGTGCGGGTGGGGTTCTTGACGACTGGCTGCGCTTGCCGCGGGACGGTGTCGTCTTCCCCAAAACCTCGCTTCCTGCTCTTGGCCGCTGCTCGGATACTGCTCTGCTTTCCTCTCGGGGTCTGCCGTTGTATTCCTGGGAGGGGTGGCGAGACATTTCTGTCCCCACCATCGCTTCTGGCAACACCACTCGTTGTTGTGACATCAGGCCCTTTGTTTTCCCGGGTTCCCGATGCACATAACAAAAGGGAGAAACTTGGGAGAAAGCTTATAACGGTGAACAAGAGGCTTCATGGCCTGATAGCCTTTGCGAACCGTTTTGAGGAGCTTTCTCGGGCCTTTCCCGAAGTCGTTAAACCATTGTTTAAGGTTTCTTTGGTGCCAGTTTGTGGGGAAATTGCAGTCCAATAGACGCCAGGACTGAGAAACGACGAGAGAGAAATATGGAAGGTTGGAAAAGGAAAAGAAAAATACGTTAGAAATAATAAAAATATTAAAAATATGTTAGGGAGATGAGCGAAGCTCGGGGCACGAATAGTGTTCGTGACAAAGTAGGATTGTACATTCTTTGGAAGCTGTTTCTATTGCATTTATTGTTGAAATTGACTGGGTAGCCAATGTTGACAAACTGCTCGTAGATGTAGTTTTTGATTGAATATTGCATTGGTGGTACTCACATGGAAAGCTTGGGAAACTTTCATGGCAATTGCACTATGTTTCGTATGGATTGGAGTGATGAATTTGAAATGCATAACCATAGAGGATGCTGTTGGTTTTCGATATGGTCTGGTCATGATTTGTTTATAATGTTTGCATATGGTCACATCCAGGAAGTTGATTTCGTAATTATTGTTTTGATTTTCTATAGTGAACTGTATGTTGGGATGGATCTGGTTGAAATGGTTCTAAATGTCGGTTTCATGGCCTTTATCAGTGATCATAAACAGATCATCTATGTATCTTTGATAAAATATGATCAGAAAAATCATTTATTAAGAAAAAATTATTTTCGATACTTTGCATGACTAATTCGTCGAAAATGGCTGATATGGAGAGGCCCATGAATAGTCCTCTATTCTACTTCAAATTCTTATGCTTGGCTAATAATTGATTCTCAATAATAAACAGAGATAAATCATAAATGAGGGGGAAGTAGATGAAGTCATTATTTTTGAGGCAATATATTGTATTTCAGTTAGTGTTGATATGATAAAAGTGGGATCTAAGTGAACAGGGTCTTGCTCGTCAAGTGAGAACATGAAATTATAACCGACTAATTTCATATCCCCTTAAGCTTTGGCAGAAATGCACACCATTTTGTAACATGTCCAATCGTATTGTAATGGAATTGTTTCAAAGTATTTTGAACATTTTTGGATAAATTATAGATAATTGAGCCACTGCAATTTCGGATGGGTCTAGTTTTGTAACAATTATCTGTATCTTTTTATTTATGTACTTTTGGTGTGATTCTCATGATGGGGAGCGTATTATCTTCGTTTGTAAAAATTGCAACATAATATAGGGGAGACCGGGGCTAGTTGGCATAAATTTTGGTTTTTAATTTTTCTATATTTTTGTGCAATACTTAAGGGGATTCTGGTGAATGCGGCGGATAGCTTATCTTTTTGACTACAAATTATGTAGGACCCATTATTTAAATCCGTGTTTAGGTAACCCCAAAAACACTTTTTCTAAAAGCTTGCAACTATGCCGACTAACGCCGGGTGCGGGGCTAGTTGGCATACCCCTAGGGGCGAGTTGCCCGTGCTATGGATACGGGCAGAGGCATCACTAGGGTTGGTGTCACCCAGTGCGGTAGCTCATGGTGTCACCTCCTCCAAAAAAAAAAAACCTTCTAAAACTATCTGTTCAATCAAAAAAAAAAACAAAAAAAACCGAAAACCTTCTAAAACTATCTGTTCAACCAAAAAAAAAGGAAAACCTTGTAAAAGCATTTTGGTGTCATCCCTTGTGATGGTGTCACCCGGTGCGGTCCACACCCGCCGCACCCCCCTAGTGACGCCACTGGATAGGGGTACTTGAGCAGAGCACAGCAATTTTCGAGAAAAACATTTTATTTTATCAAAAATTTTATTTTAATAATACTTGAACTAAAAAAAAACACAACTGTATGACAAATTAAATTAAATGTATGAACAAACAATGAATTCTTAGCTACCTATAGTTATTTTTTGATATCAAACACAAATGTAGGAGTTATTTGAACAGATGGGTTCAATTTTCTCAGAACTTTAGTTTGGTCGTACCAAGTTTAGTCTTCCTCGTCTGGCCATCTCCAGTTTTTCCCCTTTTTACCATTTTTTATAGCTATGCCAACTGACCCCTACCTAACGATGCCAACTAGCCTCACAGGGATTTCAAAAACAAAACGGATACCACACAATCTCAAACATCAGAGACAAAAGATTATGATACATGCATGCAACCACAGTTATCAGCAGTACCTTAATTCGATCTATATGTTCACCAGATCAAAAAAATTTACGATGAAAAAATTTACCCACCAGTCAGAAAAACGATGAAACAGGGGGTCACTTCCTTCGTGGTGCTTCCAAGCAAACTAAAGTCACAGTGGAGGATGCACCTTTACATACACTTCCCACTACTAAGATGTCAGCGCTCTAGGTACATGGTGGCAGGAAATAGAAGCTGTGTGCCAACTAGCCCCTTATGCCAACTGACCCTGGTCTCCCCTAATAAATTGTCTTGTTTCATTTTTCATATTTTCATTTCCTAAATTCGAATTCTTTCGTAAAGCTAACAACGTAAGCTATAATTTATTTCATAGGATAAAACTGATATTAAGATTTTAATATCAGTAGTTATCCCGGCGAAATAGATGCGCAATCATCGTTTAACCCTTTGGTTACGAAAAAAACTTTCATTCAGCAGACCTTTATGCAAAAGATATACAATTTTTTTAATTATGCAAATGAGATATGCTAATATGCTAATGATATGCAAATATCCATCTGAATCGCCGGGAAATGCCAATCTGTTTCGCCGGGATAACTACTAATATCAACAAAAATTATTATTATAAGATGCCTTTCATGTACAGACTATCGTAAAGGTAGCGACCTGCCAAGAGATTGATGTGTCTGAAAACGGCTTGGATGTTTACTCTCATTCCTATATTTGTCTACAACTTCACCTCTTTCTTCAGTTTGAAGCCATTCCATAAGGGTTTCCTGAGGAAGGCAAATGCGAAACCACCTCAGTATTTATTGCGACATACGGCAAAGACTTGTTTGATGCCACCGCCAATACTAGAATTGAGTAGAAAAAAAATTAGAAAACATTTGATTTATCTTAGTAAAAGAATGTCAAATACAAATATAATTGTTAATTACATAAAATTATTTAATATATTTATATGTTTTTACTCCATACAACGTTATTTTACATTTTGTACGAAGTATACTTTCTTTTAGTATTTATCGATTACATTATTAGGTTTTTTTTTTGAATAAAGACTTCAAAAAATGAGTAAAATGTTTAATAAACAAACGATTTGTACCTTTGACCAATTTTCACTAAATAAATTTTCCAATTTTTTTTGTAATCAAGTAAATCCTTACATGACTGGATACATGTGATCTTCACGCATCTTGCCATCAACTCCATGTGTTTTATATATTATATTTTGAGTATAAGTATTTTATTTTTATTTTACAAAAAAACTATACCTTGTGGTCAAAGGTACAAATACGTGTTGTACCTTTGACTGGAGGGTATTGTACCTTTGACCAGGTGGTAGTAGAAACTGACAGTTAGATACAAGTCATTTAATTAACATTTTTATTCAGAAATGTATACAATTGGCAAATATGTGCAATCCAAAGTGGAATAATAAAACATGAAATAAATAATGGCTTATGTAGCCTACTCCTGCCCGTTTACTCTACATTATACAATGAAAAATCAATGTCTATCTCCAAAAAATAGACATTCTTTTAGTCGAGCTGTGCCGGCAGCTGTGGTTGATTTGGTAGCCTGGCCAAAATATCTTGTAGTTCTATGTCGTTGAGCTGGTTATCTTCTTGGATGAATTTCGCCTTCTTCGGTAGTTTTTTCAAATATTTAACTTTAAAATAATCACATGCTGTTTCCTTTATTTGGGCCACAAAGTATTTCTTGTTTTTTTTTTTTTGTTGTTGTTGTTGTTGTCAGCTTGACAAGGACATAACTTTCTTCAACTAAATCTTCTTTTTCAAAGTTTAATTCCTTCTCCAACTCATGGCATTTATCTGAAATATCGAAAACACTTTCCCCTGATGGATATTCAACATCAGACTCAAAGTCATGGACAAACAATCGATTGTTTACTTTCTTTGGATAAGATTTGGTAAAAAAATATTTATTTCTTTGCTATGTGAGCTGCAGATTCTGCATTTTTTTCTTTTTAAGCTCAACACATACTATTATTCTTTTTTTTAAATATGAACGATTTAAACAAAAAAAACTAGGGTGTAAAATTCATCAAAGTCTATACTGAAAGCGATCCCATGAAACACAAATTGAATCAATTCTGAACTGTTGTTTGTTGGAGATAAAACAAACTCGTGATATATACAAGATGAGCAAAAATGATTTGAACGATTTCAAAAATTTCCTGCCACATCTCTATTGTAGTTATGATGCTATGAATAGTACAGTTGGATAGAGTACATTTTCAAGTTTTTTTTTTTTTTGGTATGCGTAGGTTATAAATGTTCGATATGGCCATGATTGTTAACACGATTAATGTCCAAATGGTAGCGAAAGTCTTCCCAAAAGCGACGTAGTATTTCTCTGTCTACAGTTGTAATTGCGAATTTGCGGAAATGCGGTTTTTTATTTCGTTATCTTGTGGTAAGGGCGATACAAACACCTTGTATTTAACATACTCCCATAAGAAATATTCACAGGGAGTAAGATCTGGAGAATGGGAGGCGACGTCAACAGCTATTGATCTTTCGCAACTGAACGGCTGATCCATCCGTTGTGGCAACCGTTAATTGGAAATGAGTGGAAATGAGTGTATTTGAATGCAAACTATTGAAAGATACTAAATATACGATGGAATACTATCGTTATGCAGATGATATATTGATATTCTGGTTTGGAACAAGAAGACAATTTGACATTTTTTTATTGAAGTTAAAGAAAGAAACAAGGACATTCATTTCAAGATGGAGGAAGAAGTCAAGGAATGTTTGAATTTTCTTGATTTGAAGTTAATAAAAAAGGAAAACAAACCGATTCTGAAACATTATACTAAAGAATATAAAAGTGATCATGTTATAAATTTTGATTCAGAACATAACATAAATATAAAAAGAAATATAGTAGAGAATTATTTAAATATAATAGAGAATAATACTAGTAAAGAAGGAGATTTTAATAAAGAAGTTGCTGATATGAAATCAATACTAAAAAAGAATGGTTACAAAGACAAATTCATTGATAGCACAATAAGGAATTATCATAAATTTAAGATAAAAGAGTTGAAAACATATGATGACAGGAGGTATTTCATCCCATATTTAAATAGTAATAGTTTGCAATTAAAAGAAATATGTAAAAAATTTGGAATAAGCATAGATTTTTGAGTATAATAATAAATTTAAAAATGTTTTCTGCAAAAAATTGAATAATAATGATAGAAGGTATAAATTGGGTGTAGTGTATAAATTGGAATGTTTGAATTGCGGTTCATTTTACCTAGGGGAGACAAAAAGAACAATTGAGGAACGTGTTTCGGAACATGGGAACTACATAAAGAAAAAATTTGTAGAGAAGTCTGAAATAGCAGAACATTCTAATGGGAAAAAGATATAATATTGATAATGAAGTAAGAATTTTATGCAATGAAAAGAATGCAATAACTAGAAAAGTAATTGAAAGCAAGTTTAACGTCCGTAATCATTTATAAATAGAGGGAAATCGCCAACCGGACAATAAATATGCCTTCGCCCATTGAGCCAACATCAACGAGAATTCTGTACAATTGTTTCGTCCTTATTGGGGACTCATCAGCAGAATCTACTCGTTGATGTTCGGCTCGCTGCGCGAAAGCTCTACCCAAAAGCAAACGCGATCCCGCGAATGGCCCGCCGGGTTTAACAACAATAAAATAAAAAATGATCCTGAAAGATCCAAAATATTAACCCCTTGTCCTCTCACTGAAAGGCACTTTGGCGATTTCCCTCTATTTATAAATGATTACGGACGTTAAACTTGCTTTCTATTGAATTTTTCAATTTGCCTATTTGTGATTAATTTCCTTAGTGCCTTACGAACCACAAAAGGAAAAAAATTAAATAGGAATGAAGGGATTAAAGTGGATGAATGTATAGTGAAATTAGCTAGAGATTTGATTGATAAAAAGTATTTAAATTGCAATAAAAAGGTAATAATTGAAGAATTGG
This sequence comes from Thereuonema tuberculata, assembly GCA_023159025.1. Lineage (NCBI taxonomy): Eukaryota > Metazoa > Arthropoda > Chilopoda > Scutigeromorpha > Scutigeridae > Thereuonema > Thereuonema tuberculata. Next base: position 4,386 of record JAFIDM010054843.1, on the reverse strand, counting down.
ATTGTTAAAAAACAATTGAATATAAAATGTGTTTATATTATTGGTTAATTATTTAGTCTAAGTGGTTATTGGGAAGTAGAATACGATATTCAATAATATTGTATTAATATCATTGATTGCTAATATATTATTTACAGATATTGTAATTAAAAAATCTCGCGACTTATTATTATTTGTTAAAAGGCTTGAAAAAGGTGAGACGTTTATTTTCTCCTCGAAAATTTGCTGTTTTGAAATAAACGTGGTATTTAAACATTTGTTTCTTGTGTCGGAGAAGATATTTAATGTTTGGTAAATTTTTGAATTTGTAGAAAATTAAGTGTTTAATTTTCTTTAAAATTCTATTAACATTTGTTATTTCATTTTTATTTAAGTTAATCCAAATTTCAAAGTCATAATTAATTAGTGAATCCATATAAGCTTTGTGTATTAGGATTTTTGTTTTATTTGGAAAAAATATCCTTAATGTGTTAAGTTAAACTGTTTAGTCTGTTTAAAATTTGAATATAGTGACTATGCCATGGAAATTTATTATTTATATTTAAACAATGTATTTATAATTGTTTAATAATTCTAATTTTTTGCAATTACAATTTGTAATACCATCATAATTTTTGTGCAAGCATTTCAAATCATGGTAATTTATTTCAGGTAAGGTATTTTTTTAAGGTATTAGGATTGTATAATCCTATTTTTTTAGTTTTGCTTTTATTAATAGCTAGCTTCTAATCATGTTTCCACTTAATAACATTTATAAAATCTGATTGAAGTTGTTCTTGTGCCAGGGAAAAAGTTTTAGTTGTATAATTAAATGTCATCTGCATATGCGAAAACATTAGAATGTTTTAAAGTTTTGTAGATTGTGCTAATATACATTAAGAATAAGATTGGACCCAAATTAGAGCCTTATGGCATACCTTTTTTTACATCTTGCTTAGTTTATCTTCTAGTTTATTTTAAATTTTCTTTTTTTTAATTAGTTTTTTTGGTAAAGTATTCATTGAACTTCTTATTCTGATATTATATAGTTCTTGTAATATTCTTCTACTAGATGGGTACCGTCGATTCGCTCAGAAACCTTGCATGTATAGCATTACAAAAAAAAACCTTTATTTTTTTAGCAAAATAATATGGAGATCGGAGAATACACGACTTCCCAGCTCGTTGTGGGCTTCTCCGCTTAACTGAGTTGTATTGCGCGTTGGCACTCACACGGGGGGGGGGGGGGTGCCGCAAAAACACTTCATTTTTGCATGTATCTTCCAAACGCAGAAACGTTTGTTAATGAGGAATAATGACTGATAAACCGTTCGATAGAACTTTCAAATACCAACATTTTCTCAATATAATGTTCTTTTCCAACTTTTATACTTTTCGTTTAAATTGAGAAAAAGTCAAAATTTGACCCTTTAAAAGGCGCCATCTTGGAAAACAAAAACTTTTTTCGAAAGATTTTTGTAGCATTTTGTTTGTCTTAAAAAGATCTACATTTTATCCATTTGCATGACCAATCTATCTCTTATAGTACGGTCACAAAGTTGGAAAACCGTAAAGTCTTATGATAATGACAGATAGAAGAACGCTTTTATATAATATAATGTTCGAGACTATCAAAAGCTTTTTTCAAAGTCTAAATAAATGATTAAAATGTAGACTCTTGTTTGAGTTTTTGGGTTTATAAGTTCGTTCAAGTGTTCTAATAGTAGGGTGATATTTATTTTTTTGATATGGATTTTTATTTTTATTTATGATTTGATTTTTTTTCTAGGAATTTATTTATAGAATTTCTGACATAAGTTTCTGCAATTTTTAGAGGTTCGAAAGTATTGATATAGGTCTACAGTTGATCTTATCCATGTAATTTCTATTTTTGTAAATAGGGATTATTATGAATACTTTCCTTTTAAAAGGATAAATTCCTTTAGCTATTATGTCATCTATTAACATAGCTATAATCTGCGTAGATTATAAGCAATTAAATTTCTTTTTTTTCAAGTTTATACTTGTGTTATATTGAGATATATTATGATATTGTAATGATTTTTACAGTTATATTTGTATTTATTCTATTTTATTTTATTTATTCTCAGTGTTCTATCAATCAGCATTCAATTTGTTGTACTTTTAAATTTAACCGTTAATACTGTTTATTTTAAAGTTCTTTCGTTAGCGTGCTTCCCATAATGCACTATAATTTAAAGTTACAGTTAAAAATCAGGTGATAATCACGTGTTATTTAAATCCTCTCAATCAATTGTAAAGCACACCAACCAATAGCAATCACTGTCCATAAGGATTAAACTCATGCTCTCCCAAAATAAGCAGATCCTGCTCGGATACCACAAATTCAGTCTAATCTTTATTTCACGACGAAACTATCACCACAATTTGGTTTTGCGAAACCCTGATGTTTTTGCAGCACCTAACCTCCACCATTGACAGCCGATTGGAAGTGAGCTTCACACCGCCCTTGAAACCCGCCGAACTACCGACACGATGTAAGCATACGGCCGTCCTCGAGCAACGGAGCATGGACGATGCATTTGTATGCCCACACCAAGGTATGGACCGCCGCAGAATTTGCCAAGACAAGAGCCGCCCCTCCGAAACTCACCGATCCAAGACTTCTCCCGCCGATCCTCACTTACCAACGGTTTTCGAAAGAATTAGACCATTGGACGCTCTTCGATGCCCAGAGCCCGCATCTTTCTCGGGTTTTTCCACTGACTCCCGGACCCAAACTCCATCGCCCCCTTTAATCGCTCGACTTATGTCGACTCTCTCTCGACTTTTATGGCTCTCGAAAACCGCCGTCCCGACTTCTACCGCCAGAACTCAAAAGAGTAAATGCCGCTCGATTTACCAACGCCCTTACTATCGCAGCCAAACGCTCGCAATCCTACAGACGAAGGAACGGAGTTCCGAACATCTGAGCCACGGGCATGCCCAGTCGATCATCCAAACCCTACCGTCGCAGCCTTTCTCTGACCATTACCAGGATTGTCCTTAACCCGATGATGTGAGAGACGCCGTGTTCCTGGCCTAAGAGCCATTACGGAACCTCGAACTGCCGATACTAGCCTCGTGCGTGTCCCAGAACCGTCAATGCGTGGACCCGTGCTGCCTATTTTAAAGACTCGATTGCCGCTGAAAGGAGCCGAAGTGAAATACATAAACACCGACCAGCTATTAGTTAGACCCATTACAATTAACTTTTAGTGACTTTACAGAACACACGAACTTTCAGTGAACTTATGAACACTTATTGAACTATTATTGAACTTTTACGAACAGTTGGAGGATTTTTTTTTCCTTCTCTCCTCAGTGCTTAGACTAACCAACCCGAATATGACAACACATCTGATTTCATTGTGTAAATAGTTGTTGTTGTTGAAAATGGTTTTAAATAATTTCATTTTTATTTTTCTGATGGCAATATATTGCTTTTTATTATTATAATTAGCCTATTATTATTATTGTTTCATATATTCTTTGTATATATTTTCTTGATCGAAAATCTGGGAAGGGGGATATTTGTGATGATTTTTGTAGTTATATATGTATTTATTCTATTTTATTTTATTTATTCTTAGTGTTCTATCAATCAGCATTCAATCTATTATACTTTTAAATTCAACCGTTCGTTCTGTTTATATTCAATTTCTTTCCGTTGTTGTGCTTTCCATAATTAACTATAATTTAAAGTAACAGTTAAAAAATCAGTTGATGATCACGTGTTATTTAAATGCCCCCAATCAATTGTAAAGCACGCCAACCAATAACAATCACTGTACATAAGGATATTTAAACTCATGCTCTCCCAAAATAAACAGATCCAGTTCAGATCCAACTAGATTAAGTCTAAACTTCATTTCACCACGAAACTATCACCAAAATATCATTTATAGTTGGAGATAGGATAACAATTGAAGTGGAGTTATTTATAGCAAATGATTCCATGAGATTCTTATTGCAATTATAAGTTTCAACATATCCTATATTTGCAAAATAATTTCCCATTTCAATAAATTTGTATTCTATTCCTTTTCTTTGACGTTTTTTTAAACTAGTTATTTGCAGTTGTGTCGTCTTTTTTATTTATTACACAATGTATTCTATTCTAAGAATCATTTAAATTTTTTGTATTTTTAATTATTTTACCATAATACTAATTTTTTTTAGTTTTTTTTTTTATAATTGTTGACCCAATTCCTTTTCTTTTTATATTCTTTAAGGTAACGTTTGTTCATCTTATTATTTTTATATCTTTGATATAACCTATTTTATTTAGACATATTAAAGAAAAAAAAATAATCTTCCAGTCAATTATACTGGATGTATATATATACATATATCTTTGCTTTTGGTTTTTAAAGGGAGGAAATT
>JAFIDM010054842.1:0-12508 GCA_023159025.1 Thereuonema tuberculata | reverse complement strand
CGGAATTTCCAAATTTTTTTATTTTTGCCGTTGCCGCTGGGGGCCCAGGGCGATCGCCCCGGTCGCTCCGCCCACGCCACGGTTCTAACTGTATTTACATTTTTGACGCGCCATTAGATGATGAAAACTGTAGCAGAGTCAACATTATTTAATTGACTAATTTAAATAAAAAAGTATTCTCAGATATAGAAATCCGAATAGTAAAATACTGAAACACACAGTTTCATTAATTTCTCAAGGATTGGGTACCTCGTAGGATTCTGAGAAACATGTTTTGATACTGTAGCTCTGTCTGTCCCCATATAGTAATAAACTCATGACATTACCAATTATTAAAATTTGATTTTTAACAAGTAGGTAGTTGAAAATGGAGTACTACAGTCCATTACTACAGACGCATTTGAATTGGAGTCCGTAGAATACAGATCAATGCTGGCACTGTTTTGGGAGCGAAATGTTGCCCATCAGCTTTGACTTTAGATCGATTTCGATAAAAGTAAGTTCACACGCCCCTGATAATACCTTACGGATTTTTTTTAATTAGGAATTAATCTCAAAGCTGTAGACTGGTAATTCAATAATGAAAATAATGTTCTCACAGGAATTACAAAACGAAAATAATACTCACATTACTAGAACATCATTACCTTGAAAAAACATCATCTTTATTATTCTTAACAATACATATTTCATTTCTTTAAACAAGAAACTTCTTCAGGTTTTATTTGAGGAAAAGGAAAGCTTTCTCCTTTCTCTAACAAGGAGTTCTTGTAAGACTTCATAATTTTTATTTTTTTTTTAATGTTCGCAGTCCTATTAGATATACTGATATAGAAATGTATACCTGTTATATATTATTGTTATTGTTTTGATATGAAGGGGGAAAAAAAAACTAAAAGGTCAGTTAATTACAATTATAAATTTAGAATAATTTTTTCCTGAATTACATCCGATATTAATTGTTTTTTAATTTGGTTTATTTTATCGTATTTATAATTATCCCATTTTAATTGTGAAAAAAGCTTATACTTGATCTAAGGCCAATCAATCTAATTAATTGATCTAAGGCCAAAATTATTTTTTGGTCCATCTATTTTAAAAATATTTAGCCAATTACTTCTAGTATTTATAGTATTTTCATAATTAAATTTTGCATTTCTAATTTCGAAAAAATTTTTTAATGTCACTCTATAAATAAATTTCTTTTTGATCGTTAATATTTTATATTTAATTCTTATTTTTTGTTTTTCTATTTGTGACATGGTATTATTAAAAATATTATTTAGTATTTTGTTTAATAACATTTACACTATTAGTTTTATACTTTTTTGTAATTTTTTCATCTATTTCATGTTTATATAGTGATGTACTCGTTTGGAGTGGTGCACTCAATTAAAACTTCTTCTTACACTATTAATTTGAGACTTATTCAAAAAGATCCAGCAATCCAAAGCGTAATTTAAAACAGAATCAACAAGAGACTTGAAAATCAATAATTTTTGTTGACCAGGGAAATAAATTTCTTATATGTGTAAATAGATAAGTATAGGAGTGTAATTTATTAATAATTGAATTATAATGGGTATCCCATATAAATTTATTATTTATTAGAAGACCAAGATATTTTTGTTCGTGAACACAGTCAATTTTGTCACAATTACATCTTATATTATTTTTAAACATTACATTTAAACAATTAAAATTGTGTAAAGTAAAATAAGAATTATTTAACACAAGTTTATTTTTATTTTTAATGAGCATTACTTTTGTTTTTTTATAGTTTATAACCATTTTATTATTTATAGCCCAAATATTGTTTAAATTCTCTTGAAAAAAAATTTAAAGAGGTGAAGTGATTTTTATCGCTGGATAAAAGTGCAACATCATCTGCATAGATGAAAATTTTAGAATTTCTTTATGGAATCACTTATAGAGTTTACATATAATGCAAATAATAAAGGACCCAAGTTCGAACTCTGAGGGACTCCAATTTAACATTGTATAGATTGCTTATTTTATTATATAATTTAATTCTAAATTTTCTATTTTTTAAATAATTTTGTAACAATTTATGAATGGTCCTCTCATACCCATTGAATATAACTTTTTTAATAGGAGATGATGATTTACGCTATCGAAAGCCTTTTTGAAATCAATATAATCAATATAATTTACTTTACCATTGTTTAAATTTTCATTTATTTGTATAGTAAATTTTTCTAATAGATTTGTCGCACTATTATTTTTTTGATAAGCAAATTGATTTTTATTTAAAATATTGTTTTTATTAATGTAATTATATATTGCATATGTTAAATAAGTCTCAATAATTTTTGAGATGTTTGAGAGTAAAGAAATTGGACGATAATTTTCAAATTCGTTACGAATACAAATTTTAAAACTTAAATTTACAATAATACTAATAATATAATAATTAACATCGTGCTTAATTAACACAAAATTTTATTCAAATTGCCTAATTAACAATAACATTAATAATATAATAATTGACATCGTGCTTAATTAACACAAAACTTTGTTCAAATTGCCTAATTAACATAAAACTTTGTTCAAAAAATTTAGATAACACAATTATTTTCTTTTGTTTTCCATGTGCTTTTTTATATAACCAAAATGAATTTCCAAGTATTTTTGTAAACAAAGTAATTAATGAATTCTTGGAAAGAAATAAAATAAAAAATAAGAGCAATTAAGGTGAATACAACAAAATTATGAAATTGTCCCTAGGAATGAAAGTAAACAAAACATTGAAGAATATATGTGATGAAATAAAAGTAGGTTGGTGTAATATAAAGCAAATAAATTGATTAAAAAAAAACAAAATCCAAGAAGAAGATATAATGAATAAAATGGATGCAGTGTATAAGCTCGGGTGCAGAGACAGCTAGGGAATATATTACGGTTCTACAGGTACGACCATGAAAGAAAGAGTAGCAGAACACGTAAGAGCCTTTAAATAATAGGAACATATCAGATTGGGCAGACCATTGTGCACAAATGAAGCACAATCCGGATCCTCAGGTGAATAAGGTTGCGAAATTCAAGAAGAGAAGGACAGGCTGATGATAGAATCATGCAGGAATAATTCTCAACCGTGTATGAAAAATTTCTTAAAGTTAGTGAAGCAGCTTTTGGTTGTATAAAAAAGCACATGAAAAACAAAAGAAAATAATTGTGGTACCCAAATTTTTTGAACAAAGTTTTATGTTAATTAGGCAACTTGAACAAAGTTTTGTGTTAATTAAGCACGATGTCAATTATTATATTATTGTAAATTTAAGTTTTTAAAATTTGTATTCATAACGAATAATGAAATCTTTAGAGAAAGGAGAAAGCTTTTCTTTTCCTCAAGCAAAACCTGAAGAAGTTTCTTGTTAAAGAAACGAAATATTGTTAAGAATAACAAAGAAGATGTTTTTCAAGGTAATGATGTTCTTGTATATTTGAAACATATGCATAGACTTTGAGGAAGTTTAATACTGACATTGTTTTAAAAAAGCTTTTTTTTTATCTTCTTTTGGTTCATTTTGTTTACAGAAGAAAATTAGCTCATAAAATATGTTTGAGTCTAATCCCCAGAAAATTTTGATACGGTGAGTGGATCTTCTTGAAACATGGAATACATATTAAAGGACACGATATAGCTACGACATTTGAAAATTTTCCATGATCATCGATAAATTTGTAGTGAAAGTTAATAAAAAAATCCCTAGATAAACAAAACAATTAAAACATTGAGTAATGGCAAACAATGAATATCTATTGACGTTTAACAATGCATTGCAATCCATTTCAATCCATTGCGGATTAAAATAAGTTTTCTGTAAATGGAAAGTTTTAATATAGATTGTTTGCATAGAGCGGGGGCGGATATCACAAATTACAATTTGTTTTCTTTAGTTATTAAAAATCCTAAAAACTAAAATAGAAAACAAACATTTTTAAGAAACAAAGGATTTCCCTGTTTTTTTCATACAATTAGACTCAATAACAAACGTCACAAAACATTAAATAATTTTCTCGTATTTAAAAAGTAAAATGAGGGATTTGTATAAAAAAAATGGGCAGTGTAAAGCCTTGGCGCAGTAAAACGATAACTGATACCAACTTCTCTTATTTCTCTTCATTATGTCTGGAACTTTGATTTTCACTCATTTCCTAGTCTAATGAATTCCATTTGACCAAATAATGTCATCAGAACAAAACGGAGCTGTTAATGTTTCTCTATCAGCTTTACAAACTTCACTACCAACTAAAATTTCCAATATGCAAAATTATTCAGGCTGCTTTCAATAAATTACGTCAAGTGACCCCAGGGCTAATCCCAGTTGCCAATGGAAATCATTATCGATTACAAAACATGAACTTGTTTAACGATTGCTCTGATACACTCAAGTCCTTGTAAACTTTTCAGAATTGGAAATCCCGAAAACAAAAGATCGCTTCACATCATTTGACGGTCTGAAGAGTGACAGCATTCGTCTTCTCCAGAAGAAATGGCTAAAAGAATTTAAAGCTCACTTTTAAGAAAAGTCGTGTTTTATATTCCCTATATTGTGAAGCCTTGAAAACAGTACAAACGTAAAACTACACTCATGTTTCTGAAAATTGCAACCCCATGAAGGAACCATCTGAATGGAAGGAAACTTATTACACACATTACTAATAGTGATACAAATAAACGATTAAAGTTTCAGAGCAATGAACAACAGTACTTACAAAAAATCAGTACGGTGTAAAGCCTCCTCGAGCTGCAATAAGAGTTGCTATACGCCGTGCATCGAATCGTGGCAGGCCTTGGAATTGTTCGTGGGTTATCGCCTGCCAGGCTGCTTCTATCCGAATCCACAGTTAATCGGTATTGGCTGCTAGATGACAATGACGGGTTAGTTGCCGAGTGACCAAATCCCAGACATGTTCAATAGGTGACATAGCCTGTGAACATGCAGGCTAGGGAAGAAGGTATATCTGCCTGGCTTCGAAGACGGCCTGGACATTTCTAGCAACATGTAGTCGGGCATTGTCATGTTGGAATATGGCTTTAGGAGAGTGCTGAGGAGAGGGTTCAACTTCAGCCTCCACACCTTCCCTGATGTAGCGGTTGCTGTTGAGTGCCCACAATTCGCAGCAGCCGAGATCGCTTATGATATCAATTGCTCCCCAAACATAATGCCTATCGTTCGTGCAGTAAGATGCTGGACAATGCAGTCAGGAAGATGGTGCTCACTTTGATATCGTCTACTGCGTGAGCGGCCATCATTGTAATTGAAGTTGAAGCGGCAATCGTCCGGAAACACGACATTGTGCCAATCTGCACCCCAGTGGATGTGGTCTGAGCCCACATTTTGTGTTCCCCTTTCAGATTTTTGACTCGTCCTGTTCTCGTCAGTCCACTACTTTCACACTCGCATCGCTGTCGTAGCATTAGGCCCCATACGGGCAGCAATTTCGGGGATATGAAAATCTTCCTTCGCGCAAGCCGATCATTCGATCCCGTTCAAACTTCGTAGCTTGCTTATAAGGCATCCTTTGAGGTCGACTAGGTATATTCACTCCAGTAGGCACGTGTACAGCTCACTGACGATGAAATACTACTTGTCTGAATCCACAACAGTCCTCTACTTATACGCTCTCAGGCGACAGTTCAGAGGACGCTGCTAAGTCTAGGCATGCGCAATCATTCCCAAATTTTAACCATTTGCATATCATACCTTGCTTTACATTTAACGTCATGGTGCTGCATTTTTCACAATACTCTAACTTCAAGTTTTCCATTTAATCAAAGTGAATCAAAACCAAACAATGCTTATTAACTAAATGCACTACTTATTTCACTTTATTCAAATAAATAATAAAATCACATCAGAGCATGAGCAGATGAAAGTGAATTGCTAAGCGGATTACAATGAATTCTTAAATATCGTAGAAATTCTTTATTTCGCTTCTAATATTTCTCTGAGAGAATTTTGATCAAATTGTGGGCGGCATCACGTCTATGATAACCGAGCAGATGGGATTCCTTACGGATGGTATTCATCGACACAACAGTCCCAGTTGCCTGTTGGAATTCCTCGCGGATTTGGCCCATCGATTTGGGGCGGGTCTTCCGAAGTTCTCTGGACAGCACCCGTCGTCTCTAACTCCCAGTTTTGTGGGTTTGCCAGGTTGGGGCATATTCCGACAGTCACCCCTCTCCTTCCACTTGCAAATCACATAGGCCACTGTTGATTTTGGGTACGTCAACTCGCTAAATATGTCACGTATGGATCGGCCATTTCTGTGATACCCGACAATTACCCCTTTCTCGAAATCGGAGAGCTCCGAACTGCGTGGCATCTTGCATGCGACTGTTGGCGTTGTTGTTTCCCACACGATATTTAACGGCAGCTGCCGTGACATGTCTCAGAACCGCCGATATCGTTATTTGCATGGGTGTCCAATTACTAGTTAGGAGGTAGTGTATATAATCATCACAATTTTCAGTCAATTTTCAGTCTATCTACAGATTAATATACTATAGATAGCCCGTGAATATGCAGCTTGTGTTTAAGTTATATTTTTAATTATTAGTGAATGGAGGAACAGAAGTTACAGAAGTCAAGATAATGAGCTTGTTATGATAGAAAGACGAACCTTTAAATGTAATATATATACAGGGTGATTACAAATGTTTTGAACGATTTCAAAAATTTCCTGTAAAATCGCTATTGCAGTTATAATGCGACGAATGGTACAGTTGGATAGAGCACATGTTCAAGTTTTTTTTGTATATTTCAGAACTGTGAACTATGACGTACATTAATAACAACAACTGGAAACCCAAAGTACGCAGTCCTGGCTAACGCGAAAGCAGTGGGTCATTGGCTGTTGCGTCATATAATAAACGATTGCCTCTGCCGCTCGCCAGGTGGTGTTGTTGACAACTGGGAGTGCAAAGGGAAGAAAAAGCATACTGTGTTTTAGAATATCACGCAACCAGGTCGCCTAAATTAATCGTACCGATTACGAATGGAATTCTTGGCTTGTGTCATTCTGAAATTTGGTGCGAAAACCACGCTGCACCACCTTCACCGATCTGGTTGCGTGATATTCTAAAACACAGTATGCGTTTGTCTCACTTGTGAACGCCCAGTTGTCAACACCACCACCTGGCGAGCGGCAGAGACAATCGTTTATTATATGACGCAACAGCCAATGACCCACTACTTTCGCGTTAGCCATGACTGCGTACTTCGGGTTTCCAGCTGTTGTTATTAATGTATGTCATAGTTCACAGTTCTGAGATATACAAAAAAAACTTGAACATGTGCTCTGTCCAACTGTACCATTCGTCACATCGTAACTGCAATAGCGCTTTTACACGAAATTTTTGAAATCGTTCAAAACATTTGTAATCACCTTGTGTATTTGGGCTACCAGTCGGATGATCTTTATTGATTTTTGACAATTACTGGATCTAAATGCATTGAGCACAGTAAGCAAATACATGGTTTTACATGGTTTTTAAGTTGACAATATAACCACAATAACTTTCCTTTAAAAGCTACAACATGAGGAATTTGAACATGAGTGTTAATAGGATTGCGACTGCATTGCTTTTACGGGGCTTTCCCGGGTTTTCTTTGCCTCAACACACATTACATACAGTGATTTGAGAGGATAATACAGGAACAATTTATTGATCACTTATTACACTAATAGTTAACCTGCTTTTATTGTCTCAATAATCAAAAACTACTTATCTTAAAAAATTGAAACTTTGCTAAATACAGTAGAGTCGCGGTAATCCGAATTCCGGTAATCCGAGCTTCCGTGTAATCCGAGGTGAGGCTAGTCCAAGGTCACGCAGGGCGACGATTCCAAGAAGTCATTTGAGGGGTCAGTGTGATAGTTTTCCATTTTACTACTTAGACGATGGCGTGAAATCGCTGCTAAAAAGCGTTGCTCTACTGTGAAGTAGAAGACCTTGAACAGTTTTTTAAAGTTGTAAATGCTTATAAAGAGTCTTTTCATGTAACCAGGTAACATTGTTAATGTATCTGTAACTTTAATATCTATTAGAAATTAAATTTGACTCGTTTTAGTTGAATATTCCAGTTTTTTTTTTTCTTTTTTCCGTGTAATCCGAGTTTTTTGTAATCCGAGGTACCATCAGCCCCAATTACCTCGGATTATCGCGACTCTACTGTAGATGGAAATTAATCCTTGTGAGATCCCTACTGGTTTTACTTCAAATTCGGCCCGTAGAAGAGAAGCTTAGTCGGAAAAAACGACCAATATAGACTCTCGTGAAAGTCCTAATCTGAACAGCCGTTGTCACTTAAGTTTAAAGCCACTCACTGTCTGGTTACGTAACTGTTTTTGTGTTCTTCTATATTATTCGGAAGCTGGCTATTCTGAATAATCTTTCTAACTGCGTTGTTATTGTGTGGCCCCCTTACGTAATAAAATAAAAAAACACGTCAGAAATTATATTACAACTACAATGACTTCATGGCAATTGATAATAACGTCGAGTGTGTTTTATTTATGGAGTCTATTCAAAATACATTGTAAGTTATAAATTCTTTGCATTTTAAGAGTAAACTGTAACTGTAACTGCTACGTTGTTTTCTCCAAATAATCTATATACAGTAATTAAAAAGGTCGTGCGTATATGTCCGTAATAACTGAAGTACGCGTTGCCACGCAACAGAAGTATTATGGAGTGGTCAACTCAACTGCGCAAATTTCCGACTATTACAATTGGATTTCAATATTGTATTGCACGTATTCCGTAGAACTTTAAATTTATTTTGAGTTTTAGTTTTAACTTTTAGTCTTTAGATTCCTTTATTACATTTGTGCTTTTGAATAAATAAGATGTTGTTTTCCGATACATATGCGCGGTTTTCGGAGCGAAGCACATTCTAGTAAATATTAAGTGTTATTAATTGAGCACTTTAAAGTTACTACGTTTTGTAACATAATTAAGACATGCTTGTGGAGTCACGGATCTAACGTTTTACATATGTATTACTTTAACCTCGAACAACAAAACTACATAAGATATTTAAAATATTCTTTCATTGTATTATATAATTCCGCTGTTTGAGTAGTATTTTAAGCAGGCATTGCTTTAACCATTTCCTTTTCTTTTCTTTCTTTTTTTTTGTACAGATTATTTTCTTTGGAGAAATATTGGATGTCGGTGGTGATGGAGAGGTTGAGAGGCAGCGGCCTTCCTGAGCCAAGCGATCCATCAGTATTGCCGTCAGATAATGTCAATGGCTTCACGACTATATATCATGGATTGAGAAATAAATGGCACACACACTTGGCTCTTTTTTTCCTTTCCATTTGGAAACTTGGAGATACAAAATAGGGACTTAAGGAAATCCAACGGGAAACTTACGATAAGAAATATCCATTTCGAAAATTACCAATGCTCAAAACAAATACCCCAATGCCGCTTCTGCCGCCTGGTGGGATTTTTCAGAAGCATAAAGTGAAATTGTAAAATCCGAAAAATTGGTCTTCTGGTGTGTTTTTTGTTTTTTTTTGCTGACATCAAAGGGGAAAAAAATAAAAAATGAAAGTGAAACAAGAAAAACAAACAAATCTAAAATTAAAATTCGTATGAAACAAAAACATGAAAATTCGTTTAATACTACAAAAAAAAGCTACATTAACAAAGAATTGCAATCAATTAAACAGAAAACAGAAAAAAAAACTAAAAAAGCAACTCAATAATAATAATAATAATAATAATAATAATAATATATTCTTTTATTTATAAATCGCATTTTCATTGGTCCATGTATGATCAAGATAAAACTATTTATCTCAAATGCTGAAATTTTAGTTTAGTTTGTTTTATTCCCATGAAAGGGTTTGATTTTCATTATTTTTCGTATAGGAAAGGAGCTATTTTCGATGAACACCGTCAAAAAAACTTACTTGGTCATACATCATAATAATCACGGTTGTTTATTATTACTTACTTTAGCAAGCTGAGAATTTGACGATCCATGACTAAATCTCCCAACTCATTTTAATAAAAATTGGATCTATTCGCCATTAGCTATACACGAATCTCTTTAAAACACTTATCACGATGAACAAGCAATTATACAGAAAAGTTAAGCTTTACAATCCATTGTCTTTCTGAACTATTTTTCCATCTTATCAGGTGTGCATTGGAAAGTCAGAACCTGTTTCCTTATGATCCCCAATCGTTTACTGTTTGTTTTTAAAGAGTATCTTACAGTTTGCAATATCGTCGCATCTCAACATAATACCGAGATTTTCAAAGGCTTAAGTTTTAAGCTCTGTTCGTTTTGCTCTCCGTTTTTTTCATCAACTCAGTCCAAATCTGAAGTTGCAGCATCTCCATAGGGATTCCAGTCCCCCTTTTTTCCGCTCTGAATCAATATGCGACCAGATCGAACTTTTACCATTCGAAATTCGTCCAATAAGAGAGACGGAGAAATAGGGTTTCCAAGCTACGACCCCGCAGCTACAGAACGAGATAGATTGTCACCAACCCACATTGCCCTGGGCGTGAGAACACCCCCATCTGTAGCTCCTAAGGTAAATATTGCCCAAACATCATTATAAGTTTCACTATCACCTCACCAGATTGCGCTTTCAACTCTTAATAGCAATGTTGACTTTTTTTTTATCGAGAAACGAAGGGAAAAAACCAAAGAATATAACTTTTTAATGAAGTTCATCCGTCCTTTTTTTTTCTTCTCTTAACCCTTATTAAAATATTTAGCTTGCTAAAACTAATTAATGTAACGAAATCCAAGTCGATAATAGAATTTCAAGTGTACTAAACTTCGTTGAGTCAATTTTAATGGTGGCAGTAATTTAATAAGGCTAAAATATTCTTGGAACAATTAATTTTGAAGTTTCGATTCGTTTACATTTGATTCGAAATGCATCACGACAAATTATGTCACTATTAATAATTAAAATGGTTTCACTTTCATTATAAACCAAGTTACAGTAAATAAATAAATATCATTTTTCACAAACTTTTCTTGATAATCCAACTGCACAATGAACGCAATGTGAAATAGAAATTGAATGCGTTTAGGCCTTTTAAAGTTTATGTCTAAATTAATTGGCGCAAATGAAACTTTTAGGTCAAATGAAACTCAAAGGTAAATGAAACTCAAAGAAGGCAGCAAAGAGGTCTCGGGAGCAACTGGTGATGGGGCGACTAAAGCAACGGCCCTGGGCGGAGCTATCCAAGGAAATGTAAAATTGTTAATTAAATGAAAAGAATTTTACAGAAAATCTTTAAAAACATTTTGAAAGTATAGATTTTTTTGAGTTGATTGGTTTGAGCTTCAAATCGAACTCCCTTCTCCCCCAACTATAGGGTTGCTTTTTTTATGGGGAGGGGGCATTTGTTATGGTGCCAAAAAACCAACTAATTCTGCAGATCAGAAGATATACAGGTCCTAGAGTAGACCTATCAGTTATGTTATGTTATGTATGGTGAGTGTGTTTGGCAGGGAAGCAGAACACCGCGACCTGTAGATCTATTGTGCTATCCCACGGAAATAAGGACAGACAGACTGAGAAAGAATGGTGGGAGAAGTGCAGGGGAAACGGGAGAACCCCGAGAAAACCATCACCGAACCCCACATGAGAACCGAACCCCGGTTCTCAGAGGTGAGAGGCCAATGTCATAGCGACAACGCCAACCGCGCGGCCTGAGTATTAAATTAGTGTTGAGATAAATTGAGTCAAAATTCCGAAACTTCAACAGTTTTTAAATTCATCTAAATCCCGCAGAATTACATTTAAAAAAAACATTTAACTAAATTAAGCCGCTTTCATCCTAAAGAGGGTCTTCATCGGAATGAATTAACATGATGGTATTACACTAATAAGAAATAGTGACGTCATATACTAATGAAGTCTATTGTCCAGAGAGGTGATAGTGGATGGATTTGTTCCATTAAAGAACAGGGGAGTGGGCGTAATGTTTTGCAGAGAACGCTCCATAATCGAATTAAAAATATTTCTGAATATTTTTATTAACAGAAAGTCCAATGTTAAAAGATTTTCTTGTTATAAATTTTTAAATGTAGATACACCAAATTTCCACTTAAACCAGTTTCATTAATTTCGGATAACTGTTAATGATTACAGAAATTATAATGATATATTCATGTCTCTCAAAAGTCAATGAAAAATGCATTACCTCTCATCAGTCAGTTAAGATTTAGTTTTTAAGCTAGATTGTCTTTTGCTTGTAAGTGCTACATTGGACAAGATTCTGTGGTCACCGCTAAAAGACATTTAGACCGTTCTGAATCCCAGAGCATCGTAATTATACGCCAAACAGCTTTTAATCAGAAGAGTTACAAGTATCAGAAAACTACTATTTCCGCTTTGTCTGGCCGTCTGTGGACAGGTATTGTTAGCGAAACAATCACAACAAACGCAACAATTGCGCCTTTTGCATTCGCAACAATCACATTTATAA